>JBBBWG010020890.1:0-13069 GCA_037176905.1 Azolla pinnata
ATGTTGGTTAAAGGTTTGACATCTATATGAAGAGGTTGTGGGTTCAAAACTTTATATGCCACAAGGTATGTTGTCATGACAGCTATAAGCTTTTTCTGATGAAGGGCGTAGTCCGCCGTGGTCGTGGTCGGTCCCTTCCTCAGATCTGACATATCTTCACCTTTTCAGCTGTTTCTCTCGCCTTGAGATTAAAAATCTTAAGTTTTTTGTTCCATTGCATAGCTTGCTCTCTTCTGGTTCGATTCAAGCCAAAAACTTGGAAATCCGATATCACACGAGGGAGCTATGAACTTTTTCTGGTGAAGGGCGCAGTCCGCCATGGTCCTGGTCGGTCCCTTCTTCAGATCTGACATATCTTCACCTTTTCAGCCGTTTCTCTCACCCTGAGTTTCAATTTGCAAACTTTTTTGTTCCATTGCATAGCTTGCTCTCTTCTGGTTTGATTCAAGCTTAAAAAGTCGGAAATCCGATATCGCACGAGGGAGGTAGGAGCTTTTTCTGGTGAAGAGCGTAGTCCGCCTTGGTTCTGGTCGGTCCCTTCTTGAGATCTGACATATCTTCACCTTTTCAGCCGTTTCTGTCGCCCTGAGTTTCAAAATCCAAATTGTTTTGTTCCATTATGTAGCCTGCTCTCTTTTGGTTGGATTCAAGCTAAAAAAGTTGGAAATCCGATATCGCACGAGGGAGCTATGAGCTTTTTCTGGTGAAGGGCGCAGTCCGCCCTGGTCCTGGTTGGTCCCTTCCTCAGATCTGACATATCTTCACCTTTTCAGCCGTTTCTGTCGGCCTGATTTTGAAAATCCAAACTTTTTTGTTCCATTGCGTAGCTTGCTCTCTTGCGGTTCGATTCAAGCCAAAAAAGTCGGAAATCCGATATCGCACGAGGCAGCCATGAGCTTTTTCTGGTGAAGCGCGAAGTCCGCCCTGGTCCTGGTCGGTCCCTTGCTTAGATCTGACATATCTTCACCTTTTCAGCCGTTTCGTCTTGGCCTGAATTTCAAAATCCAAACTGGTCCTCTTACGTAGGTTGCTCTCTTCTGGTTCGATTCAAGCCAAAAAAGTCGGAAATCCGATATCGGACAAGGGAGCTAGGACCTTTTTCTGGTGAAGGGCGCAATCCGCCCTGGTTCTGGTCGGTCCCTTCCTCAGATCTGACATATCTTCACCTTTTCAGCGGTTTCTCTTGGCCATAATTTCAAAATCAAAACTTTTTTGTTTCATTGCATAGCTCGCTCTCTTCTGGTTCGATTCAAGTCAAAAAAGTCGGAATTCCGATATCGCACGAGGGAGCTATGAGCTTTTTCTGGTGAAGGGCGCAGTGCACGCTGGTCCTAGTCGGTCCCTTCCATAGATCCGACCAATCTTCACCTTTTCAGCCGTTTCTCCCCGCCTGAGTTTGAAAATTTAAACTTTTTTGTTTAATTGCGTAGCTTGCTCTCTCCTGGTTCGATTCAACCCAAAAAACTCGAAAATCCGATATCGCACGAGGGAGTTATGAACGTTTTCTGGTAAAGGGCCCAGTCCCCCCTAGGTCTGGTCGGTCCCTTCTTCAGATCTGACATATCTTCACCTTGTCAGCCGTTTCTCTCGCCCTTAGTTTCAAAATCCAAACTTTTTTGTTCTTTTGCGTAGCTTGCTTTCTTGCGATTCGATTCAACCCAAAAAAGTCGGAAATCCGATATCGCATGAGGGAGCTATGAGCTTTTTCTAGTGAAGGGCGCAGTTCGCCCTAGTACTGGTTCGTCCCTTCCTTAGATCTGACATATCTTCATCTTTTCAGCCGTTTCTATCGGCCTGATTTTCAAAATCCAAACTTTTTTGTTCCATTGCGTAGCTTGCTCTTTTGCGGTTCGATTCTAGCCAAAAAAGTCAAAAATCCGATATCGCACGGGGGACGTATCATCTTTTTCTGGTGAAGGGCGCAGTCCGGCCTGGGCTTGGTCGGTCCCTTTGTTAGATCTGACATATCTTCACCTTTTCAGCCGTTTCTGTAGGCCTGATTTTCTAAATCCAAAGTTTTTTGTTCCATTGCGTAGGTTGTTCTCTTGTGGTACGATTCAAGACAAAAAAGTCGGAAGTACGATATCGCAGGAGGGAGCTATGAGCTTTTTCTGTTGAAGGGTGCAATCCGCCCTGGTCCTGGTCGGTCCCTTCCTCAAATCTGACATATCTTCACCTTTTTAGCCGTTTCTCTCGGCCTGAATTTCAAAATCCAAAACTTTTTGTGTCATTGCGTAGCTCGCTCTCTGTTGGTTCGATTCAAGCCAGAAAAGTCAGAAATCCGATATCGCACGAGGGAGGTATGAGCTTTTTCTGATGAAGGGCGCAGTCCGCCCTGGTCCTGGTCGGTCCCTTCCTCAGATCTGACATATCTTCACCTTTTCAGACGTTTCTCTCGTCCTTAATTTCAAAATCAAAATGTTTTTGTTTCATTGCATAGCTCGCTCTCTTCTGGTTTGATTCAAGCTAAAAAAGTCGGAATTCCGATATCGCACGAGGGAGCTATGAGTTTTTTCTGGTGAAGGTCGCAGTCCGCGTTGGTCCTGGTCGGTCCCTTCCTTAGATCTGACCCATCTTCACCTTTTGAGCCGTTTCTCTCATTCCTTAGATCTAAACTTTTTTGTTTAATTGCTCAGCTTGCTCTCTTCTGGTTGGATTCAAGACAAAAAACTCGAAAATCCGATATCGCACGAGGGAGCTATGAACTTTTTCTAGTGAAGGGCGCAGTCCGCCCTAGGTCTAGTCGGTCCCTTCTTCAGATCTGACATATCTTGACCTTTTCAGCCGTTTCTCTCGCCCTGAGTTTCAAAATCCAAACTTTTTTGTTCCACTACATAGCTTGCTCTCTTGTGGTTCGAATCAAGCCAAAAAAGACGGGAATCCGATATCGCAGGAGGGAGCTATGCGCTTTTTCTAGTGAAGGGCGCACTCCGCCCTGGTCCTGGTTGGTCCTTTCCTCAGATTTGACATATCTTCACCTTTTCTACCGTTTTTGTCGGCCTGATTTTTAAAATCCAAACTTTTTTGTTCCATTGCGTAGCTTGCTCTCTTGTGGTTCGATTCAAGCAAAAAAACTCGGAAATCCGATATCCCACGAGGGAGCTATGAGCTTTTTCTGTTGAAGGGTGTAGTCCGCCCTGGTTTTGGTCAGTCCCTTCGTGAGATCTGACATATCTTCACCTTTTCAGCCGTTTCTCTCGGCCTGAGTTTCAAAATCCAATCTTTGTTCTTTTATTGCGTACCTTCCTCTCTTGTCGTTTGATTCAAGCCAAAAACCTCGAAAATCCGATATCGCACGAGGGAGCTATGAGCTTTTCCTGGTGAAGGGTGCAGTCCGCCCTGGTTGTGGTCTGTCCCTTGCTCAGATCTGACATATCTTCACCTTTTCAGCCGGTTGTCTCAGCCTGAGTTTCAAAATCCAAACTTTTTTGTTCCATTACGTAGCTCACTTTCTTCAGGTTCGAATCAAGCTAAAAAAGTCGAAAATCCGATTCAGACGAGGGAGCTAAGAGGTTTTTTTGGTGAAGGGCGCAGTCCGCCCTTGTCTGCTCGGTCCCTTCCTCAGATCCGACATATCTTCACCTTTTTAGGCGTTTCTCTCGGCCTTAATTTCAAAATCCCGACTTTTTGTTTCATTGCGTAGCTGACTCTCTTCTGGTTCGATTCAAGCCAAAAAAGAAGAAAATCGGATATCGCACGAGGGAGCTATGAGCTTTTTCTGGTGAAGGTCGCAGTCCACCCTGGTCCTGGTATGTCCCTTCTTCAGATCTGACACATCTTCACCTTTTCAGCCGTTTCTCCCCGCATGAGTTTCAAAATCTAAATTTTTTTATTCCATTCCGTAGCTTGCTCTTTTCTGGTTCGATTGAAGCGAAAAAAGTCCAAAATCCGATATCGGACGAGGGAGCTAGGAGCGTTTTCTGGTGAAGGGCGCAGTCCGCCCTGGTTCTGGTCGGTCCCTTCCTCAGATCTGACATATCTTCACCATTTAAGCCCTTTCTCTCGGCCTTAATTTCAAGATTGAAACTGTTTTGTTTTGTTGTGTAGCTCGCTCTCTTCTGGTTTGATTCAAGACAAAAAAAGTCGGAAATCCGATATCGCACGAGGGAGCTATGAGCTGTTTCAGGTGAAGGGCCGTAGTCCGCCCTAGTTCTGGTCGGTCCCTTCCTCAGATCTGACACATCTTCACCTTTTTTGCCGTTTCTCCCCGTGTGAGTTTCAAAATCCAAACTTTTTTGTATCATTACGTAGCTCGCTCTTTTCCGGTTCGATTCAAGCCAAAAAAGTCGGAACTCCGATATCGCACAAGGCAACTATGAACTTTTTCAGGTGAAGGGCGCAGTCCGCCCTGATCCTGGTTGGTCCCTTCCTCAGATCTAACATATCTTCACCTTTTCAGCCGTTTCTCTCGGCCTGGCTTTCAAAATCCAAACTTTGTTCTCCCATTGCGTAGCTTGCTCTCTTCTCGTTCGATTTAGACTAAAAAACTCGGAAATCTGTTATTTCACGAGGGAGCTATGAGCTTTTTTTGGTGAAGGGCGCAGTCCGCCCTGGTTCTAGTCGGTCCCTTCTTCAGATCTGACATATCTTCACCTTTTCAGCCGATTCTCTCGGCCTGAATTTCAAAATCCAAACTTTTTTATTTCATTGCGTAGCTCGCTCTTTTCCGGTTCGATTTAAGCCAAAAAAGTCAGAAATCCGATATCGCACAAGGCAACTATGAACTTTTTCAGGTGAAGGGCGCAGTCCGCCCTTATCTTGGTTGGTCCCTTCCTCAGATCTAACATATCTTCACCTTTTCAGCTGTTTCTCTCGGCCTGGCTTTCAAAATCCAAACTTTGTTCTCCCATTGCGTAGCTTGCTCTCTTCTCGTTCGATTTAGACTAAAAAACTCGGAAATCTGTTATTTCACGAGGGAGCTATGAGCTTTTTTTGGTGAAGGGCGCAGTCCGCCCTGGTTCTAGTCGGTCCCTTCTTCAGATCTGACATATCTTCACCTTTTCAGCCGTTTCTCTCGGACCTAATTTGAAAATCGAAACTTTTTTGTTTCATTGCGTAGCTCGCTCTCTTCTGGTTTGATTCAAGCTAGAAAACTCGGAAATCCGATATCGCACGAGAGAGCGATGAGATTTTTGTGGTGAAGGGCGCAGTCCGCCCTGATCCTGGTCGGTCCCCTTCTCAGATCTGACATATCTTCACCTTTTCAGTCGTTTCTCTCAGCGTGAGTTTCAAAATCCAAACTTTTATTTTTCATTGTGATGGTCGCTCTCTTTTGGTTCGATTCAAGCAAAAGAAGTCGAGAATCCGATATCGCATGAGGAAGCTATGAGCTTTTTTTGGTGAAGGGCGCAGTCCGCCCTGGTCCTGGTCGGTCCCTTCCTCAGATCTGACACATCTTCAGCTTTTCAGCCGTTTCACCCCGCGTGAGTTTCAAAATCCAATCTATTTTGTTCCATTGCTCGGCTTGCTTTCTTCTGGTTCGATTCAAGCCAAAAAACTCGGAAATCGATATCGCACGAGGGAGCTATGAGCTTTTTCTGGTGAACGGCGCAGTCCGCCCTGGTCCTTGTCGGTCCCTTCCTTAGATCTGACATATCTTCACCTTTTCAGCCGTTTCTCTCGGCCTTAATTTCAAAATCATAACTTTTTTTCTTCATTACGTGCTTGTTCTCTTCTGCTTCGATTGAAGCCAAAAAAGTCGGAAATCCAATATCGCACGATGGAGCT
The DNA here is from genome assembly GCA_037176905.1 of Azolla pinnata. Classification (NCBI taxonomy): domain Eukaryota; kingdom Viridiplantae; phylum Streptophyta; class Polypodiopsida; order Salviniales; family Salviniaceae; genus Azolla; species Azolla pinnata. The sequence goes on from JBBBWG010020890.1 coordinate 5,728, forward strand.
ATGAACTTTTTCTGGTGAAGGGCGCCCTGGTTCTGGTCGGTCCCTTCCTGAGATGTGACATATCTTAACCTTTTCAGTCGTTTCTCTCGGCCTTCATTTCAAAATTGAAACTGTTTTGTTTTATTGCGTAGCTCGCTCTCTTCTGGTTCGATTCAAGCCAAAAAAATCGGAAATCCGATATCGCACGAGGGAGCTATGACCTTTTTTTGGTGAACGGCGCAGTCCGCCCTAGTCCTGGTTGGTCCCTTCCTCAGATCTGACACATCTTCACCTTTTCAGCCTTTTCTCTTGGCGTGAGTTTCAAAATCCAAACTTTTCTGTTCCATAACGTAGCTTGCTCTCTTTTGGTTTGATTCAAGCTAAAAAAGTCGAAATCCGATATCAGACGAGGGAGCTAGGAGCTTTTTCTGGAAAAGGGCGTAGTCCGCCCTTGTCCTGGCCGGTCCCTTCCTCAGATCTGACACATCTTCACCTTTTCAGCCTTTTCTCTTGGTGTGAGTTTCAAAATCCAAACTTTTCTGTTCCATTACGTAGCTTGCTCTCTTTTGGTTCGATTCAAGCTAAAAAAGTCAAAATCCGATATCGGACAAGGGAGCTAGGAGCTTTTTCTGCAAAAGGGCGCAGTCCGCCCTGGTTCTGGTCGGTCCCTTCCTCAGATCTGACATATCTTCACCATTTTAGCCCTTTCTCTCGGCCTTAATTTCAAGATAGAAACTTTTTTGTTTTATTGTGTAGCTCGCTCTCTTCTCGTTCGATTCAAGAGAAAAAAGTCGGAAATCCGATATCGCACGAGGGAGCTATGAGCTTTTTCAGGTGAAGGGCGTAGTCCGCCCTAGTTGTGGTCGGTCCCTTCCTCAGATTTGATACATCTTCACCTTTTTTGCCGTTTCTCCCCGTATGAATTTCAAAATGAAACTTTTTTGTTCCATTGCGTAGCTTGTTCTCTTCTGGTTTGATTCATGCCAAAAAACTCGGAAATCCGATATTGCACGAGGGAGCTATGAGCTTTTTCTGGTGAAGGGCGCAGTCCGCCCTGGTCCTGGTCGGTCCCTTCCTCAGATCTGAAACATCTTCACCTTTTCAGCCGTTTCTCTCGGCCTGATTTTCAAAATCCAAACTTTTTTAAACCATTGCGTAGCTTGCTCTCTTGTGGTTCGATTCAAGCCAAAAAAGTCGGAAATCCGATATCGCAAGAGGGAGCTATGAGCTTTTTCTATTGAAGGGTGCAGTCTGCCCTGGTCCTGGTCGGTCGCTTCCTCAGATCTCACAAATCTTAACCTTTTCAGCCGTTTCTCCCCCCCGAGTTTCAAAATCTAAACATTTTTGTATCATTATGTAGCTCGCTCTTTTCCGGTTCGATTCAAGCCAAAAAAGTCGGAAATCCGATATCACACAACGCAACTATGAACTTTTTCAGGTGAAGGGCGCAGTCCGCCCTGATCCTGGTTGGTCCCTTCCTCAGATCTAACATATCTTCACCTTTTCAGCCGTTTCTCTCGGCCTTGCTTTCAAAATCCATACTTTGTTCTCCCAGTGCGTAGCTTGCTCTCTTCTCGGTCGATTAAGGCTAAAAGACTCGGAAATCTGTTATTGCAAGAGGGAGCTATGAGCTTTTTTTGGTGAAGGGCGCAGTCCGCCCTGGTTCTAGTCGGTCCCTTCTTCAGATTGTACATATCTTCACCTTTTTAGCCGTTTCTCTCGGCCTGAATTTCGAAATCCAAAATTTTTTGTTTCATTGCGTAGCTCGCTCTCTTCTGGTTTGATTCAAGCCCAAAAAACCGTTCTCTTTTCTGGTGAAGGGCGCAGTCCGCCCTGATCCTGGTCGGTCCCTTCCTCAGATCTGACATATCTTCACCTTTTCAGCCGTTTCTGTCGCCATGAGTTTCAAAATCCAAACTTTTTTGTTCAATTGCGTAGCTTGCTCTCTTTTGGTTCGATTCAAGCCAAGAAATTCGTAAATCCGATATCGCACGAGGGAGCTATGAGCTTTTTCTGATGAAGGGCGTAGTCCGCCCTGGTCCTGGTCGGTCCCTTCCTCACATTTGACATATCTTCACCTTTTCAGCCGTTTCTCTCGCCCTGAGTTTCAAAATCCAAACTTTTTTGTTCCATTACGTTGCTTGCTCTCTTTTGGTTTGATTTAAACTAAAAAAGTCGGAAATCCGATATCGGACAAGGGAGCTAGGAGGTGTTTCTGGTGAAGGGCGCAGTCCGCCCTGGTTCTGGTCGGTCCTTTCCTCAGATCTGACACATCTTAACCTTTTCAGCGTTTTCTCTCGGCCTGACACATCCAATGTTTTTTGTTACATTACGTAGCAGCTTGCTCTCTTCTGGTTCGATTCAAGCTAAGAAAGTCGGAAATCCGATATCGGACGAGGGAGCTAGGAGCTTCTTCTGGTAAAGGGCGGAGTCCGCCCTGGTTCTGGTCGGTCCGTTCCTCAGATCTGACATATTTTTACCTTTTCAGCCGGTTCTCTCAGCCTTAATTTCAAAATCCAAACTTTTCTGTTTCATTGCGTAGCTCGCTCTCTTCTGGTTCGATTCAATCCAAAAAAGTCGGAAATCCGATATCGCACGAAGGAGCTATGAGCTTTTTCTAGTGAAGGGCGCAGTCCGCCCTGGTCCTGGTCGGTCCATTCCTCCGATCTGACACATCTTCACCTTTTCAGCCTTTTCTCTCGGCCTTCTTGAGATCTGACACATCTTCACCGCCCTGGTCCAATCCGGTCCCTTCTTGAGATCTGACACATCTTCACCTTTTCACCCGTTTCTCTCGCCATAAGTTTCAAAATCCAAACTTTTTCGTTCTATTACGTAGCTTGCTCTCTTTTGGTTCGATTCAAGCTAAAAAATTCGGAAATCCGATATCGGACGAGAGAGCTAGGAGCTTTTTCTGGTGAAGGGCATAGTCTGCCCTAGTTCTGGTCGGTCCCTTCCTCAGAGCTGACATATCTTCACCTTTTCAGCCGTTTCTCTCCGCCTTAATTTCAAAATTGAAAGTTTTTTGTTTCATTGTGTAGCTTGCTCTCTTGTGGTTCGATTCAAACCAGAAAACTCGGAAATCCGATATCGCACGAGAGAGCTATGAGCTTTTTTTGGTGAAGGGCGCATATCTTCACCTTTTTGGTGAAATCCTCAGATCGGACATATCTTCACCTTTTCAGCCGTTTCTCTTGGCCCGAGTTTCAAAATCCAAACTTTTATTTTTCATTGCGTTGCTCGCTCTCTTCTAGTTCGATTCAAGCAAAAAAAGTCGCATATCCGATATCGGACGAGGGAGCTATGAGCGTTTTCTCGTGAAGGGCGCAGTCCGCCCTCGTCCTGGTCAGTCCTTCTTCAGATCTGACACCTCTTTAGCTTTTCAGCCATTTCACCCCGCCTCAGTTTCAAAATCCAATCTTTTTTGTACAATTGCAAAGCTTGCTCTCTTTTGGTTTGATTCAAGCCAAAAAACCCGGAAATCCGATATCGCACAAGGGAGCTATGAGCTTTTTCTGGTGAAGGGCGCAGTCCTCCCTGGTCCTTGTCGGTCCTTTCCTCAGATCTGACATTACGTAGCTTGCTCTCTTCTGGTTCGATTCAAACTAAAAAAGTCGGAAATCTGATATCGGACGAGGGAGGTAGGAGCTTGTGCTGGTGAAGGGCGTAGTCCACCCTGGTTGAAGTCCGTCCCTTCCTCAGATCTGACATATATTTACCTTTTCAGCCGTTTCTTTCGGCCTTAATTTCAAAATCCAAACTTTTTTGGTCCATTGCGTAGCTAGCTCTCTTTTGGTTCGATTCAAGCTAAAAAAGTCGGAAATCGGATATCGCACGAGGGAGCTATGAGCTTTATCTGATGAAGGGCGCAGTCCGCCCTGGTCCTGGTTGGTCCCTTCCTCAGATCTGACACATCTTCACCTTTTCAGCCGTTTCTCCCTGCCTTAGTTTCAAAATCTACACTTTTTTGTTCCATTGAGTAGCTTTCTCTTTTTTGGTTCGAATCAAGCCAAAAAACTCGGAAATCCGATATCGCAAGAGGGAGCTATAAACTTTTTCTGGTGAAGGGCGCAGTCTGCCCTGGTCCTGGTCGGTCCCTTCCTCGGATCTGACATATCTTCACCTTTTCAGCCGTTTCTCTCGGCCTAAATTTCACAATCCAAATTATTTTGTTTAATTACATATCTCGCTCTCTTCTGGCTCGATTCAAGCCCAAGAAGTTGGAAATCCGATATCGCACGAGGGAGTTATGAGCTTTTTCTCGTGAAGGGCGCAATCCGCCGTGGTCCTGGTCGGTCATTTCCTCATGTCTGACACATCTTCACCTTTTCAGCCGTTTCTCCCTGCTTGAGTTTCAAAATGCAAACTTTGATGTTCCATTGCGTAGCTTGCTCTCTTCTGGTTTGATTGAAGCCAAAAAATCGGAAATCCAATATCGGACGAGGGAGCTATGAGCTTTTTCTGGTGAAGGTCGTAGTTCGCCCTGGTTCTGGTCAGTCCCTTCCTCAGATCTGACATATCTTCACCTTTTCAGCCGTTTCTCCCAGCCTGAGTTTCAAAATCCAAACCTTTTGGCTCCATTCCGTAGCTAGCTCTCTTGTGGTTTGAGTCAAGCCTAAAAACTCGGGAATCCGGTTTAGGGTTTACGGTCCCTTCCTAAACTCGGACTAAGGAGCTCTGAGCTTTTTTTGGTGAAGGGCGCACTCCGGCCTAGTCCTGGTCGGTCCCTTCCTCAGATCAAACACATCTTCACCTTTTCAGCCGTTTCTCCGCGTCTGAGTTTCAAAATCCAAACTTTTCTATTCCATTGCGTAGCTTGCTCTCTTGTGGTTCGATTCAAGCCAAGAAACTCGGAAATAGGATATCGCACGAGGGAGCTATGAGGTTTTTCTTCTGAAGGGTGCAGTCCGCCCTGGTCCTGGTCGGTCCCTTCCACAGATGTGACACATCTTCACCTTTTCAGCCGTTTCTCCCAGCCTGAGTTTCAAAATCCAAACCTTTTGGTTCCACTCCGTAGCTTCCCCTTTTCTGGTTCGATTTAAGCCAAAAAACTCAGAAATCCGATATCGGACTAAGGAGCTATGAGCTTTTTCTAGTGAAGGGCGTAGTCTGCCCTGGTCCTGGTCGGTCCCTTCCTCAGATCTGACACATCTTCACCTTTTCTGCCGTTTGTCCTTGCGTGAGTTTCAAAATCCAAACTTGTTTGTTCCATTGCGTAGCTTGCTCTCATGTGGTTTGATTCAAGCCAAAAAAGTCGGAAGTCCTATATCGGACAAGGGAGGTATGAGCTTTTTCTGGTGAAGGGCGTAGTTCGCCCTGGTCCTGGTCGGTCCCTTCCTCAAATCTGACCCATCTTCACCTTCTCAGCCGTTTCTTCCCGCCTAACGTTCAAAATCCAAACTTTTTGTTTCCATTGTGTAGCTTTCTCTCTTCTCTTTCGATTCAACCAAAAAACTCTGAAATCCGATATCGGACGACAGAGCTATGAGCTTTTTCTGGTGAAGGGCGTAGTCCGCCCTGGTCCTGGTCGGTCCCTTCCTCAGATCTGACACATCTTCACCTTTTCAGCCGTTTCTCCCTGCCTGAGTTTGAAAATCCAAACTTTTCTTTTCCAATGCGTAGCTTGCTCTGTTTTCATTCGATTCAAGACAAAAAACTAGGAAATCCGATATGGCACGAGGGAGCTATGAGCTTTTTCTAGTGAAGGGCGCAGTCCGTGCTAGTCCAGGTCGGTCCTTTTCTCAGATCTGACACATCTTCACCTTTTCAGCCGTTTCTCCCCGCCTGAGTTTCAAAATCCAAATGTTTTTGTTCCATTAGGTAGCTTGATCGATTGCAGTTTGATTCAAGCCAAAAAACCCGGAAATCCGATCTAGCACGAGGGAGCTATGAGTTTTTTTTGGTGAAGGGCGCAATCCGCCCTGGTCTTGGTCCGTCCCTTCCTCAGATCTGACACATCTTCACCTTCTCAGCCGTTTCTCTCGCCCAGATTTTCAAAATCCAAACTTCTTGGTTCCAGTGCGTAGCTTGCTATCTTCTGGTTCGAGTCAAGCGAGAAAACTCGAAAATCTGATAACGGATGAGGGAGCTATGAGCTTTTTCTGGTGAAGGGCGCAGTCCGCCCTGGTCCAATCCGGTCCCTTCTTGAGATCTGACACATCTTCACCTTTTCACCCGTTTGTCTCGCCATGAGTTTCAAAATCCAAACTTTTTGGTTCCACTGCGTAGCTTGCTCTCTTCTGGTTCGATTCAAGCGAAAAAACTCGAAAATCTGTTAACGGACGAGGGAGCTATCAGCTTTTTCTGGTGAAGGGCGCAGTCTGCATTGGTCCTGGTCGGTCCCTTCCTCAGATCTGACACATCTTCACCTTTTCAGCCGTTTCTCTCGCCCTGAGTTTCAAAATCTAAGCTATTTTGTTCTAGTGCGTAGCTTGCTGTCTTCTGGTTTAACTCAAGTGAAGAAACTCGGAAATCTGATACCGGACGAGGGAGCTATGAGCTTTTTCTGGTGAAGGGCGCAGTCCGCCCTGGTCCTATTCGGTCCCTTCCTCTGATCTGACACATCTTCACCTTTTCAGCCGTTTCTCTCGCCCTGAGTTTCAAAATCCAAACTTTTTGCTTCCATTGTGTAGCTTGCTCTCTTCTGGTTCGATTCAAGGGAAAATACTCGGAAATCTGATATCGGACGAGGGAGCTATGAGCTTTTTCTGGTGAAGGGCGCAGTCCGCCCTGGTCCCGGTCTGTCCCTTCCTCATATTCGACACATCTTCACCTTTTCAGCCGTTTCTCTCGCCCTAAATTTTAAAATCCAAACTTTTTGGTTCCAGTACGTAGCTTGCTTTCTTATGGTTCGAAACAAGCTAGAAAACTCGAAAATCCGATAACGAACGAGGGAGCTATGAGCTTTTTCTGGTGAACGGCGCAGTCCGCCTTGGTCCTGGTCGGTCCCTTGCTCTGATCTGACACATCTTCACCTTTTCAGCCGTTTCTCTCGCCTTGAGTTTCAAAATCCAAACTTTTTGCTTCCATTGCGTAGCTAGCTCTCTTCTGGTTCGATTCAAGCGAAAAAACACGGAAATCTGATATCGGACGAGGGAGGTATGAGCTTTTTCTGGTGAAGGGCGCAATCCGCCCTGGTCCTGGTCGGTCCCTTCCCGAGATCTGACACATCTTCACCTTTTCACCCGTTGTCGTAGTGTACACGGTACACGCCTTCCACATGAGTATACATATCATACATACAATTTCATACTATACGTGCATAGGGCAGGATTTGAACCCTGTACCCTCCACGTTATTAAATCAAGAGCTTTCCAATACACTTGCATCTCATGAGTGAGACTAAGTGTATCCACATATGATA
>JBBBWG010020901.1:0-13068 GCA_037176905.1 Azolla pinnata
AGATAGAAGTTCTTTGTCATGAACTTCATAGTTGATTTCTGCAGCTTCGAACTTTCGTGAATGAAATGCAATTAGATGTACACGTCCATCTTCTTTGACTTGCGATAATACATTCCCCAATGCAAAATCTGATGCATCAGCTTCTAGAATAAAAGGTTTTGAGAGGTCGGCATAAGCTAAAATTGGGGTTGATGTGAATGCTTGCTTCAAATGATCAAAAGCTTCAGTTGCACAAGTACTCCACATAAATGTCTTGTTCATTCGTATAGTTCTATGAGAGGCAAGACGATCTTCGAGTAGTTCTTGATAAATTTCCGGTAAAAATTTGCAAATCCCAAAAAACATTGTACATCTCTTATTGATGTAGGTGTTTGCCAATAAAAAATTATTTGAACCTTCGATGGATCCATGGATATGCCTTGTTGTGAAATCACATATCCTAAGAAGTCAACATGGCGTTGATCAAAGGTACATTGCTCCAGCTTTGCAAAGAGTCAATACTTCCGTAGCCGTTGTAGAACTTGACGAACATGCAGGTCATGCTCTTCTTGTGTCATTGAGTAGATCAAGATGTCATCTAGATATACTATGGTGAATACATCCAAGAAGTCACGAAAAATATCATTCGCCATGTGTTGAAAAATGGCCGGTGCATTGGTGAGGCCGAAAGGCATAACAGTATACTCGAAATGTCCATATCGAGTGCGAAATGCCGTCTTCCATTCATCTCCCGGGCGTATTCGAACAAGGTTGTATGCACCCATTTAGTGAAATACTTGGCTCCACTAAGGCGCTCCAACAAGTTTGAGATCAAGGGTAAAGCATATCGGTTTTGAATCGTGACTTTGTTCAATCCTCTATAATCCACAACTAACCGTAAAGAGTCTTCTTTCTTCTTGACAAAAAATATAGGTGCACCTGCAAAGCTTTTGGAATGTTGAATAAATCCATTCGCCAAATGTTCTTCGATGTATTCTCGAAGTGCTTTGAGTTCTGACGGTGATAAATTATAAATTGGTCCCCATGGTGGCTCTTTTCCTTGTAGATCAATAGTACAATCATACTGACGATGTTCTGGGAGGGTGCCAATAGCTTAAACCTTATCAAAAACATCTTGGAATTCTTGATATTTGGATGGAAGCAATACATCTCGATTTTGTGGATCAAATGTTAGATTTGTCACCATTGTAATATAAAACAAATGGTTGAAATTTGGTGATGTTCAGTATTGGACAAGCGGTTTTGTGAGAGTTTCTTGATAACTCGCTTTTGTCAATCTATCTCAAGATTATGAAGGTCGAACCAAGGTAGACCAAGGATAACTGGATGTTTCGGGCTTGCAATTATGTTGAAGGAGATATTACAAGCCAAACTACCAAGAACTACTCGAATTGATTCAGATTCTTCGATTATATCTCCAGATGCAATATAACGACCATCAATGACACAAACTGATATTGGATGAGATATTTTCTGTAAGATAATTCTATGTGCTAGGGCAAATTCTCGATCCATGAAGCAAGAGTTGGCTCCTAAATCTAAAAGTACTTGGATAGAATGGAACCAGTACTTGGAACAAGCTATAGATACCTTTGGGTTGTCCAACTAAATGGCTCCAATTTTGGATGGACCTACTCGTTTAACAACTCATCTAATTGACTCAAGACTTCAAAGTTGTTGGACTGATAAGGATCAATGGAACTACTAAAAGCACCAAGATTGTTACCTCGAACTATAGGAGTTGATTCAGATTTATGGGTACTTACTTGGTTGACTTGTCGTTTCGGTTTGTGAGGAAAAGTAATTGTTATGTGACCTGGTCCTCCACAGTATAAACACTACCGATTTGCCCAACGGTGTTGCTTCTCGGCATTAGACAAAGGTCCTCGACGACGTGTTGCGTCAATTTCCATTGGAGTTGGAGCATCATCAATTGTTTGAATTGGATTTGAAGGTGGCGATGCTACGATTGAAGCATAAGTTTGGTCTCCCCTTGGTCGCAAGAATTGTTGTCGCTCTAAACGTCGCTCAAATAGGCGATTATCACATCGTACAGCTCTACTAATTGCCTCCGTAAGCGATTTAGGCTCTTCATGAAAGGTCAAAAGCAAGTCTTTCACATCATTACGCAATCCATACCGGAATAAGTCCATTAACGCTGCTTCATCCCAAGGAATATCACAAGCAAGAAGCCGAAATTCTGTTGTGTAAGCTAAAGCAGGTCGATCACCTTGATGTTGTCTTCGAATCTTGTTTATCGTTGTTCTCATAGTATCTGTATCGCTAAAACTTGCTTGAAACTCAGCAATAAAGGTTTCAAAGTTCTCTAAGACTGGGGATTTCTTCTCCAGTATGGTGCAAACCATGCTAGGGCAGTTCCTGTCAAGAATGTTCCAACAAGCCCTACTCGAGATGCATCACTTGGATATCTGTTGGGATGCATAAATAACTAAACGCACCTGGTTTAAGAAACCTCAGAATTGGGAGCGTGTACCATCAAACTTTGCTGGTAACTAATCTTTAGCTCTTTAATTGAACTTTGGGATGTCCAACCTCGTTGTCGAAGAGATAATACAACTAATTCAAGTTGTTGCACTCTTTTAGATAGGTCTTCGTGTTGGTGTGCCTTCTCAAAACTCACTTGTTGTAAATCTCCAAGAAGTTTCTGATTCTCTTGTTCTAATGCGACAAATTTTGTCGTTAGAAGGTCGAGCTCTCATAGAATACGATCATACTCTTGCTTGCTAACAGTCTCCATTGTGATACTAACACTTGGACACGAAACTTGAAAAAAACGGTGGAAATTCCAGTTCAAACTATCACGGCTGAAGCTCGTCGACAATGATTGACTTGGAAGACACGAACACGACAAGAAGAAAACCAGATAAGAACAAGAAGATAAGATTTGTATTACCAGGAGACTTGGACTACAAGGCGCCGAAGACTGGCATTGAACCGGAATGGTTCAATACTGAGACCAGCTAAGTATTTATATTGTTTCAAGCCTCATGCATGCTCGTCACGTGGCTTGCATGCATGAATGTCACGTGGGTTGCATGCATGAATGCCACGTAGTGGCTCAGACGACCTGCGATGTCAACAGACGTCGCAAGTCGTTTTTAAAGTTAATATGGTAATGCTTTAATATATTATCAAATACTAAAATATAATATTTATCGATTAAAGTAAGATAGTGTGATGGATAAGACTTGAGCCTATGTAGCTATAGGTCATATCTTTTGTATTGATACTCATGATAATAAGTACAAAAAGAATTTTTGGGTAAGGCAGTATAACCATAAACATCTGACGATACATCCCACCTAAGAGTTTATTAACCCAAAAAGGGTCAACAATTCAAAAGTCTTAAGTTGTTGTGATGGGGATGTTCTATTCTACTCATATGCACATGAAGTTGAAATGTAGTGTAGATGTCAATCATCCCCTCCATCTCCAATGTTGAGACATCACTAAGCTTTATGGTAACTAACATGTTTATCCTCCCACATGTTGCTTTACCTAACACATAAGAATAAGGATTATAAGTTAAAAACAATTAAAACTCGAATACGATATACCTAATATGTTTAATTTCTTATACCTTTTAAGAGATATTCCTTGTTGAATACTCTTGCATTTGAAAACCTTGTCCTATGATACTTCGATACTACTAGCATTAACCATATCATTGGCCGGATTTCCATCAGCCGATATATAAATGATGGCCTAATCTGACAATTTGTTTTAGTCGCTTGATCTTGTCAAAACAAAGCAAGAGATTGAACAATTGAAGGAAGATATAAGAGAATAGAAGAAGAGAGGAGAGTGGATTGATAACAGAAAAGTGGGTTTATTAAAATAGAATGAGTACAAAGATGAGTTTAATATAAAGTAGCTTGGAGCTGAAGACTAGTGTTGATTTGAACTTATTTGATATGATCTATTTATCTCTACTATAGGTTTCTATAAAATAATCTAAAGATTTCTAAAATGTTCTAAACCTAGAATATTTTAGAATGTTGTAGAAGATTTTAGAATGTTCTAGAAAGTTTTAAAGTTTCCTCCGATACAATAATCACTATAAAAAGTAACTTCATTATTTCACGTCATGATAGGTTACCATAATGGTTAAGCTTAGAATTTCGTAATACGAAATCCTAGGTTTAAGTCCAAGTAAAACATAATGTTCACGAATTCATGGTAGATCTCCTCACTAAAAGTTTTCTTGTCATGGTTGTAATAACAATAACGCCACTGTTGATTGACGTTAACTACGTTTACATCTCCTCGTTAATTTTTGGTTTATTATTAGGGGGGCATTCTCGATTGATGCCAAATGTCACATCTCTATATAAAAAAACATCAAGTAAATGATGCATTTAATTAGTGGAAGAATATGAAATAAATACTTACAAACTTCTCATATCCCAATGAAATATGCTATTGTATTCGCTCAATCTTCTTATCTTATTCTAAATCGTAGTTTACAAGTTCATTTACAACATATGTGCCCACAAATTCATTTTCGATGGTTTATCCATTATTTTGTGCAAAATCTTAAAGAAAGTTGCAGATTGCCCGCACTTTACAACTCCTTTCGATTTCTTTCGAGCTAGAATATATTTTCTTTTTGCATTAAAAAATATTCCTTAGCCTATCTCCTATCCCATAAAATCCGACTTGGCTCTTCTTGAATGTTTGCGGTTGTATTAAAGCCACCTGGATAACACAAATGCAAATAATATCAGGAAAATTAATCTCACCAAATTGGATTTGGACAATGACCTATCACCTTAAAAAAACTAAACCCTAGACCTGGAAGATGGGCAAGAGTGTCTTATAGTGGATCCCTAGATAAACCAATGGCTAGTTCTTCAATTGCCAAGTTCTCATTGCCTTTCTTTTCTTTTCGAATAGGCCGACAATTTTTAAGAGAATCATGGATTGGCCTCTATTATACGCGAACATAACTTGATGCAAGATCTGAGTGATGTGTTCATAGTTGTTCAAACATTTGCAAAATAAGAAAGAAAGAAGTTGCTTAAAAATTTCAACTTATGTCATTAATACTGACACTAGGCTTGAGCTATTTAAGTCGATTAAATATTGTACCCTTTGCAATTTACGCTTATTGCTAGAAGAAACCTTAGACTTTTCATGGTTCAAAAAAACTTGTTGTTGTATTCGTGTTTTTATTTGGGTTATCCTTAGCCCAAACCTATTATCAAAATGGCTTCGATTCTAGAGACTTGACATTGAAAGCTAAACTTGAAACAAAGAATCTGATCCGCGACTATAAAAAACTTCATATAAACCCTAAAGTAGCATATACAAGAACAAACATGCGAAGAAACCCTAGACATGCACTTACTATAACCCGGTCGTGCACCAAGAATGAAAACCTCAAAATGCAATACACAATGTGAGCCCATAAACCTAAGCCCTACACATGCACAGATGAATGCACCCTTAAACGCTAAATCTTGCACTTACTGACATAGGCATGAATCTAAATCGACAAACAAACATTGGGCATACGGCTAGAACATGGTGTGTCATACCCAATGCCTCACCATCATCACCATCATCGTTGTTGCCGTCGTCTTCATCATCATCGTCATGGTCACCTCCATGGTCACCATCACTGCCACCACCATCATCATCATCATCACCACCATCATCATCATCACCACCATCATCATGATCACCATCATCATCATGATCATCACCACCATCATCATCATCGGTGGAAGGACATTGGACATGCCGCTGGAACATGGTGTTTGTCATACACACGGACGGACGTTGGGAATGCGGGTGGAACATGGTGCCAATACCATCGTTACCATCGCCAGCATCACCATCATGACCATGGCCACCATGGCCACCATGATCATCAGCATCAGCAGCAGCAGCATGAGCCCATGCCATGCATGCCATGCCCGGTCTCTGTCAAGGAAAGAAGGAAGGAAGGAAGGAGAAGAAGGAAGGAGAAGAAGCAAAAGAAGGAAGGCGAACGAAGAAGGAGACAGAAGCAGCAGCAGAAAGAAGCAGCAAGAAAGAGGCAAAGACATGACGCTCTTGATGACGACGACGACGACGACGACGCCCACTTCCTTCGCTGCTGCTGCCTCTCTCTCCTCTTCATCGCCCGCTGCTCTCGCGGTTAGTTCGTTATACCCTTCTCCCTCCGACTTCTTCTTCTTCTTCTTCCTTCCATCGCCAATCTCTGCTGTACCACTCCAGATTAGGTCATATCTGCCCCGCATTCATCTCTGTTGATTCCATTCTGGCCGACCTTGTGCACCTACCTACCTATTCATCTGTCTTCCCCAACCCCCCTTGCTCTTTCGGTCGTAGGTTCATCTACGATCCCTGAACCTTCTCTTTTTCTCTCCCTCGCAGATCTCCATCGCCATGCCTCAGATCCATTCCTGAAATCCATGCCGACTTCTCCCTCACACCACCATCCCCACCATAACTTCATGGCGGTGGCTATGGTCTCTCCCCAGGGTTTTTTCACATGACCATGGGTTTTCACTCATCCCTTCCGCAAGAAGAAGACGAGGATGAAGATGAAGATGATCATGATGAATTCTTCGAGACTTCTGAAGACATTGCCTCTTCGTCTTCTGATGCAGACAGTGTGGGTGAAGGAAATTACTCTTACACACCACAGATACCGTCATCGTCATCATCTTCTTCTTCTGCGTCCAAGTATGAGATATGGAAAGGCATTCCAGGAAGCATTGCGGAGAGACGACAACGCTTGCACGCTCAGATGGGCTTGATTCATGGGGCTTCTTCCTCCTCCTCCTCCTCCTCTTCTCCAACTGGATCAGTCGGATCGTCAGTGACAGTGACCGATCGACCTGTTTGTGTCCAGAAAGAGCAACTGAACAATGGGAGAGGTGGGGCGCATGTGAGGGAACTAGGTGAAAGCTTTGGCTTGAACATCGTAAGGTCAATGTCGGAAGGTGGGCTAGAAGAAGCTGAAGAAGAAGAAGAAGAAGAGGAGGAGGAGGGCCATGGCAATGGATTCTTGTCTCTTGCTGGGAACGTCAAGTCAAGCTCTGAATCTCTGGTCAAGTCACGCATCGGATCTCCTCTTCGAATACATTTCAATCAAGCTTCAAGACCCTTCCTTGTCGACAAAGAGAACAGGCTCAGAAAATCTAGAGATGCGAAGGAGAAGAATCTCGACTCTAACACATCGGATTCCGAAGCGAGCGGAAAATCAATGCTTGCAGGGAGGTCGTCCTCAGAGGGCGGTGAGGAGGAAAGCAGCAGGGCAATGATGGGTTCAGGTGCGATTGGTGCCGGAACCCCTGCTACCCCCGATGTAGTAGATGGGTTCTGTAGGATAAAGGATTTAGACAGTGGAAAGGAGTTTGTGGTGAACGAGGTCGGGAAAGATGGGCTGTGGAATCGCTTGAAAGTGCTCGATACTGGGGTGGAGATGAGCCTAGCTGAGTTCGAATCCTGCTTGGGCCTCTCCCCCATTGTACAAGAAGTCATGAGAAGAGAAAAAGCAGCGGAGGGTGACTTGAATGCACATGGCCAGATGAGCAATAAGAAGCACCAGATGACGAAGAAGAAGAAAAACAAGAAGAAGAAGAAGAACAGGGGAGAAACATGGCTCAAAGCAATCAAATGGGCTGTTGGAGGACCATCCTCATGCGAGGTGAGCCATCACCATTCCTGTCCTCCCTCTCTTCTTAATCATCATGGCAGTGGTAGCGATGAGAGAGACACGTCGACTGAGAAATCGAGAAGGTCTGGATCGACCACCTATGATGGCCGAGATGTTGGGCAACCTGTCAAAGTGTCTAGTAATAAGAAAGCGATCAAGGAATTTGCAGGTTTACATCAGAGGCAGGAGATTCAAGCGCATGAAGGTGCTATCTGGGCTATGAGATTCAGCCATGATGGCTCTCTCCTCGCCACTGCTGGACAAGATAAGGTTGTGAGAATATGGGAGGTTGTGGAACAGAGCTCTAGATCTAAGGATTCCCCTTACAGCTCGGGAGAGCTGGATTTGAATGCCGAAAAGATAGATTGCAGCTATCAACAGAGTGGTCAGTGCAGATCGATGATGAGGTGCAAGCTATTCAGGCTTTGGGAGATGCCCAAGTGCAGCTTCCATGGCCATACTGAAGACGTACTAGACCTGTCTTGGTCTCCTTCTCAGGTAATACTTCTCTCGCCATCGATATCATATCAAGCACAAATACTTTGAATTCGCGATTCCAAATCAAACTCTGTTTTCAATAGCCGTTGATTTCACTGTAAATTCTACAGATGTATCAGATCGTAGATTTACATGGGTTTTTGTGAATTGTTATTGTTGAGCAGTTTCTGCTCTCCTCATCCATGGATAAGACAGTGCGTTTGTGGAGCGTGTCGACTAGAGGCTGTTTGAAAGTCTTCAAGCACAACGATTATGGTATTCCTCTACACTATTTGGGAGAACAAAACTCTCTGAAAGTACTTTTTGAGTTTTTCTTTAGAACTTTTAGTGCGTCGCCACATCTCCCTATGTCAAGCTCCCCGTTGATCAATTATATGTGCTACTTGAGAAATCCTATGGTCACTTCATCCTGATAATCTCTCATTTGGGATTGATTGGTGACATGTGCAAAATAACGAAAATGTTGGAGCATTCCATATGGTTAATCAATGTAAAGAAAAAAGTCTGCTGTAATTCAGGGGTTTTCCCTTCACTTGTGGATTTGGGTCATGCTAAGTCCTATTTGTATCGATGGAGTTCGTATGCAAACTGATGTAGGCTGTTTTTGGAGCAGTGACATGCGTACAGTTTCATCCATTAGATGATGGCCACTTTATAAGTGGTTCATTGGATGGCAAAGTGCGCATATGGAGGATCAAAGAACCTCAAGTAGTTGATTGGGTGGACTTACAGGAAATGGTGACTGCTGCATGTTACACACCCAACGGACAGGTATGTGTTATGTCTGAATGTCTTAGTTATGCTGACAAATACACAATGTATCATATCACAGGGCGAAATTTGTGTAATGTTCACCCCTCATTAACGTTTTCTATGACTGGCTATAATGTAGTTTGGGAATTGAAAAGTGTGTTCACATACTACATATGGTCAGTGTGTGGTGCCTTCTTTGGATTTCGTCCTGTATGATGAACATCTGGACCATCATTTCTAGTTTTAAATTTCTCGATTTCATCTTTGGCATCCAAACAGGGTGCACTTGTTGGCTCGTATAAGGGGACATGCAGGTTCTATGGAACATCAGGTATATATATAAGATCTACTTCGATGGTTTTCAGTTTTCCATGCTTATGCACTCGATGTGTTGTTTCAATATTTTAGTTGTGCATACACACATTTTTTCGTTTTCTTTGTTCAGTGTATGACTGTGTATGCATCTCTCAATGAGACAGAATATTAATTTGTAGATCTGGCCTAGTGTTAAATTCTTTGTGATGATTTCAGGTATATGAAGATTTCTCCGTATAGCTCTAGTGCAGCTTGTAGTTTCAAATATGAGAGAAGCTCTTTAAAATATATGTTAATAAAGCCAATCAACCAATTTGTTTTGAGCCTTAAGTTCCCAATAAGGGAAAGATTATCATTTGTGTATTTATTGTTTATATGCATGCTTTAGCAGAGAACAAGTTGGAACTAGATACGACTTTTGAAATGAGGAAGAAAGGCAAACGGTCACACGGCAAGAAGATCACAGGATTTCAAGTACTTTCCATTCCTAACTATTGCTCAATGATTAAACAAAGACAATAATAGTGACAACTAAATCTGCTAGTTGTTCTTGGCTTC
This sequence comes from Azolla pinnata, assembly GCA_037176905.1. Classification (NCBI taxonomy): domain Eukaryota; kingdom Viridiplantae; phylum Streptophyta; class Polypodiopsida; order Salviniales; family Salviniaceae; genus Azolla; species Azolla pinnata. The sequence continues at coordinate 9,818 of JBBBWG010020901.1, forward strand.
TGTAGTTTATTCCTGGGGATAAAGAGAAAGTCCTCATTACCTCAAGTGATTCACGAATCCGCCTTTATGATGGCACTGAAATCATCTCCAAGTATAAGGGTAAATCTTATTTCCTAATGACATGTACTCAAACCGGTTTTACAGAAAGGATTGCATTCTCCTCTATAGCTCTATTATAACTGTTAAAACGAGATTAGTTAGTGGGTTGGTTCAACCCTCCATCATTATGAGCAATAAATAAAAGACTCTTCAAGTACTACACTTTGAACCGTGTATTATTCTCCTGTATTTGTAATGGTGAAAGCTAACCTTTGGCACATGCATATACATATTTGTGTTTGTGCATTTTAATTGAACAATTTTGAAAACTGATTTCTGATAGCAAGGGTTTGTGAATTCCCTATAGAAGACTCAGCATTAAGCACAGTTGATTTAAGGAGTAGGTATCAGAAGATTTGATTCAGGTCACACAAGACTTCATTTCAGAAAACTCTCAATCCCTATGAGATCTTTTGGGCTTGCAAAAGAAAGATGGTTAAGAGTTTTATTAGTAGACCCCAACATCACTTTGGTAAGTGTGCCTGGTGGAAGACTTGAACTTTCTTCACATAATTTGGGATTCTTTCTCTTCCATTTTTGCACAGGAAACACTTCAGGAACATGAGTGTACCATTAAGCTCTAAAAACTGCCCACTTTTTACTCGCTGGAATCATTCATGAATGATTATGTCAGTGAACAGTTAATTATTACAGCAATATCACTGATTCATTTTCAAGAACCCTGCATCTATCCACGTCCAAGTGTGTTGTCAAAGATTGGAAATACTTCATCATAATAGTGTGATGTGTTGTGCGTTTATTTCTTATATGATGGGAAGGAAACCCTGTTTGTATGTTTTCTGCTCGCTTCGATGCTTCTAAATGGCTCCTCTCTGTACTTCTTCAGTGAATTAGATTTCGTACAGGTAAACTACGTAGGGAAATTTTTTCATGTCCTAGATGGTATAGCCTTGATTGTACAATGAAGTAGTATTTTAGTTGTTGGGCATGCTTGCAATATGAGATGGTATCTTCGGTCCATTGACCCTTTAACTGTTTTGTATTTGATGAGGAATTTGTTTGGTTGACATCGAGTCAAACCACCACTGTTTTGGTGCAGGTTTCAAGAATGTGAAGACCCAAATTGCTGCATCGTTTGTCCCAAATGGGCAGTACATAATCTGTGGAAGTGAAGATTCTCGTGTTTATATATGGAAGTATGCTGATTCAGTGTTGGAAGATGCAGGTAGACAGAGGAAGCTATCATCATATTCCTACGAGCATTTCACTTCAAAACATGTTCTTGTGGCGATATCATGGCCAGGCAGGATGACCAACTACCAGCCGAAGGAAGAAAACTCTCAAGACAGGAACATGGCACAAGCAAAACTTTTGGACCATGGTGCATCATCATATAAACTTAGGATCAGCTCAAAAGAGAGCGAGAGTGAAGGGGTGGATTTGGGGTCAATGACTGGTATGGCAATCTCACCAAGGTCTGGTCTTGAACATACCCCTAGGGTTCCAACAACCCCAAGAAATCTGATGCCGAATCCTCACCTTGAGGATTGCTGTGCAAGCTCGATGCTTCCAAGCTGTATTTCAACCAGCCAAAGTGGTAACGGAAAGACCATTTTCTTTGCTGACAGTAAAGGTCTGGCTACTTGGCCTGAAGAGAAGCTTCCATCATTCCATCAAAGCTCAACAAAGAGATCAATCAGTTTTCCTCTGAGCTCCTTGGCAGCCGATGGAAATGCTCACGACAAACCATCTCCAGCAACGGGCCTGGTCATTGTGACGGCAAGCTTGGAAGGAGATATCCGGATCTTCCAGAATCTTGGCTCACATCTCCGTTAAAGATCTGATTGGTGGATTGATTGATGATGCTGGCCTAGATTGATCTCAAAACCCTGTAAAGAAGTAACAAAGTAAAAAAAGAAAAAGAAGACTTACAAAAGCTAAAACCCCATATATATTTACTTGTATTATTTAATCCAATAGGGGCCCACCGAAATGGAACCCCAAAAGAAAAGTCATTTACAAATCATGCTCATTGTAAATTTTGTTACTTGAGGGAAGAACTTTGTAATTATGAAAAGGAAGTTTGATAAAGAGAAGGAATACAGCCATTTCTTTTAATCTTCTTTTTGGAATTGCCAAATTTTCCTTATTTCAGCTTTGCCTTGATCCTTTTTTCCTTTTTAATGCCATATAATTCATCTGTTTGTGGCTGAATCTACATTTAAGTGAGAGCATTTGAACTGATTATCATGGCTCAATGGGTGTAGATCTGTTTGAGGGATGGAGCCCATCATGACTATCCACAATTGTTTATGACTGTAGATCAAGATGTATATGGAAGGCATCAAAGGAAGAAAATGAATAGCCTTCTAGATTTGTTAGACAAAGTCGCTGCTCAAAACCAGCCAGCTACATCTCCTTGGATTCACTAAGGTTTGGTTAGAATTCTTTTCCTGGTTCTTTGTGGGCTGTAATGTTTCTTGCTTGCGTGTTGACCCTCCATCATTCAAGAACAATTCTTCATGTCACTGATGCATGTCCTTCCTCTTATTTATTTATTTATTATGTATATGATGAATGGCAATGTCAGCCCTCCAAAAGCCCAAGACTCCAAGGGAGCCACCATCTCTGTTGGACATTGTTCTTACATTTGTGTATCGGGTTGTTGGCATGACCATCCCATTTAATTTTGAGGGTGGAAGCGTGGATCTTGTAGGCGTCGAATAACTAACAAGTAGATGAGTAAGGATGAGGTTGTGAGTCTGTTAGGTGTGTACATTTTACACTATTCGCATAGAATGTGCACAAAGCCTATAGGAAGCAAATCCTCTGTATTACCAACCATCTGTACACAATATAAGATGAGTAAGGATGAGGTTGAGTTCGTTAGGTGTGTATATTTTATACTATTTGCATAGAATGTGCACGAAAGCACTATATAAAATAAATTCTATGTATTACAACAATCCGTTGTCGCGTTATTCTGCGCGTGCGTGTAGAAGGGCGGGACCACGAGGGTCTTGGACTAGGGAGAGGAGTGTGATGGAAGCTTAGTTCGAGTGAGGGGAGGAGCAAGAATAGAGCATTAACGTAGAGATGAAAGAGAAAGAAGAGAAGATGCTCAACAAGGTCACTATTTTACACCCAAGAATGTTACAACAATGGCGGCCGCTTCGGCCGCACCAAAGGAC
>JBBBWG010020912.1:0-13065 GCA_037176905.1 Azolla pinnata
TGTCCCTTCGGATCACCGGGATCTTATTTACATGTGTCGGTTCGGAGCTAACCCGACTCCCCGTTTCCCCGACTGTCGTATTTCCCGTAATATTACGTAATTACGGCTTCGCCGTAATTCCGTAAAATCCCGGCCAACATGCTGGCGATTCGGGACCAGAACCTTCTCCTTTCTCTCGTTGGGGGTGTCTCGAACTAGGGAGGCTACGTCTGTTCCGAGGGAAGCTCGTGTGCTCCCGGCACATCTCCATCCTGCTGTCTTCGTGTACTTCGGTATTTTCGGTAACTTCGGTATTTTCGTGTCCTTCGTATGCTGGTATTTCTGTGTGATCCGGGTTTCCGTGGAGTTCGCGGTGTCCGGATTATCCGGAATTTCGTGGTTTTCGGGTCTTCGTAGACTCCGCAGGATTTCATGATATCTTAACCTACCTTAACGCTTGCTATTCGTCCCCCTCCTCGAAGCTCCCTGTGCTGCTCCCCGTCCGTTCTATTATTCCTTGGTCCAGGTCCCCCGTGGTCCCGCCCTTCTACGCGCACGCGCGCATCATCGCGACAACGTGCTCTTTGAGTTGATAAATGCAAGATTTAGGGTTTATGGGCTCACATTGTGTGTTGCATTTTGAGGTTTTCATGTTTCAAAATTGCATTTTACACTCATGTGTTCTTGATGCACGACTAGGTTAGTAAGTGTATATTTAGAGCTTCTTGGCACATTCTTGTATATGTAGTTTTAGGGTTTGTGGGAAGTTATTGACAATTATGAATTCTCTATACCCAAATGAAAATGCGAATGCAACAAGTTTTGTTGAGCCATGGAAATTTCAAATGTTTTTTCTAGTAATAAGTGTAAATGGAAAGGGTACAATATTTAATTGATTTGGAAAGCTCAAGCCTGGTGTCAATATTAATGATATAAATTCAAAAATTTTAAACAACTTTTTCCTTTATTCTTTTTGCAGATATTTGCATAAGGAGCCAAATTTGAATACACCACTCAGATCTTGCATCAAATTTGTATAATAGAGGCCATCTATGGTTCTCCTAAAAACTATCAGCCTATTTGAATGTTAAAGAAAGGTGAAAAGAGCTTGAGAATTGAAGAACTGACCATTGGTTTAACAGGGAATCTGTCTGAAGACATTGCTATCCTTCGCCCAGGTCTAGCCTTTAGTTTTCAAGGTGATATGTCATTGTCAAAATCCAACTTGGTGAGATTAATTTTCTTGATATTTCTTGCATTTGTGTAATTATATATAGGTGGATTTAATATAGCCCCGGACATTCAAGAAGAGCCAAGTAGGATTTTACAAGATAGGAAACAAGCTAGGGAACATTTTTTTAATGTAGAAAGAAAATATATTCTAGCAAAAGAAAAATTGAAAGGAGTTGTAAAGTGCGGGCAATCTGCAAGTTTTGTCAAGATTTTGCGCAAAATAATGGATTAACCATTGGAAATGAACTTGTGGCCGCCTATGTTGAATTTGAACTTGTAAAATATGATTTTGAAAAAGATCAAACGATTGCATCTATTTTACATTCTTTTACTAATTAACTGTATCATTTACTTGAGGTTTTTTATATAGAGACATAATGTTCGACATCAACCAATAATGTCTTGTAATAACAAACTAGAAATAAATGAGGAGACTCAAACACAGTCAATGCCAGCAAATAGTGGCGTTAGTGTTGCTAAAAGCATGAGAAGAAAACTCCTAGTGAGGAGAGCAAGAGACTACAACAAATTTCAAGATTCGTCCCATCATTTTAGATGTAGGCTGATAGAAATCCGTCCAATGATACAATTAATACCAGCTATATTTAAGTATCATACAAAAAGACTGAAAAAGGCACATTGATTAGGAATCTATTTTACCACTAGACCACTAGTTACATAAACTTTTAATAGAAACTTACTGTTACTTTAATATGACTTCACTCGTAAAATTGTATACATTAGGTTCGGACATTGTCATAAGGTATGAATATCCATGCCATAAATATTATAGTACAAGGAGGACACAAACAAATGGATCTCATGACATCAAATTAATATCTTGGTGCGAGTTATAGAAACAACTCTATATTAGGAACTCAACCAATGCATTAGCAGGGAATTAAAGTCTAGTTTGTACCATGGTAGGGTACTATTCTACCACTAAACCACCAATACAAGGGGAAAATTTTAATTGTTAAATATAAACAATCTGCTTTATCCATTTCAACACTTGAATGAGATTTAAACCTTTATGTAATGAATGGTGGGGTTCTTATCTAACTAATAGAAAAACCATGGATCTAACATCTTCCAAATTTAATATTTGTTCTACTTTAGGACAAAGAACTGCTTTTGACTGAAAAGATGCATTGATTGGGAATTTATTTAACCACTAGACCACTTACGTAAATTTTAAATAGAAATTAATTGTCACTTTAATACAGGTTCTCTCTAAAAGTTGTATAACACCAATTTTGAGGTTATCATTAGGTTTGAATATCCATGCCATAAATAGTATATTACAAGGAGGACGGACACAAACAAATGTATACCACCAAATGAAATTAAGATCATTGTGTTCTTGTGCAAGTCATAGAAACAATTGGAAGCTCAATTGATTCAATAGCGGGGAATCAAACGTGGGTCTGTACCATGGCAGGGTACTAATCTACCACCAAACCACCAATGCAAAGGTATAATTTGATTGTTAAATATAAAAAATTTGCTTTATTGGTTTCAGCACTCGAATAAGACATAAATCTTTAGGTTATTAATGGTGAGGGGTTTTATCTAACTAATAGAAAAACTATGGATCTAACATCTTTCAGATTTAACATTTGTTCTATTTTATGACAGAGATCTATTTTTGACTGAAAAGGTGCATTAATTGGGAATCTATTTTACCACTAGATCTACATAAACTTTCAACAGAAGCTTACTGTCAGTTCAATATGAGTTCCCTCGAAAAATTATATAACATCAAGTTCCAACATTGTTGTAAGGAATGAATATCCATGCCATAAATAGTATATTACAAGGAAAACGCAAACAAATGGATCTGACCACATGAAATTAAGATCCTTGTGTTCTTGGGTGAGTTATAGAAACAATTAGGACCTCAACTAATGCATTAGTTAAGAATCGAAACCAAGTCTACATCGTGGCAAAGTACTATTATACCACTAAATTACCAATGCAAGGTTAAAAAAATCATTCTTAAATATAAAAACTTTGGTTTATTGATTTTGATAGTCGAATGAGTAGATATAAATTTTTAGGTTATGAATGGTGGGAGTTATGTGAATAATAGAAAAGCCATGGATCTAATATCCTCTAAATTTAATGTTTGTTGTTTTTACGGTAGATATTTGTTTTCGACTAAAATGGCGCATTGATTGAGAATTTATTTTACCATTAGACAACCTACATAAACATTCAACAAAAACTTACTATCACCTTTACATGAGTTTCCTCAAAAAAGTGTATAACATCAGGTTCCGACATTGTCATAAGGTATAAATATCCATTCCATAAATGGTATATTACAAGGAGGATACAAATAAATAGATCTCACCACATAAGATTAAGATCTTTGTGTTCTTGGGTGAGTTATAGAAACAATTAGGAGCTCCAATGATACGTTAGGCGGGAATCAAACTCGGGTCTGTATCGTGACAAGGTACTATTTTACCACGAAACCATCAAAAGAGACATAAAAATTTAATTGTTAGAAATAAAAACATTGGTTTATTAGTTCAAATAAGATATAAATCTTTAGGTTATGAATAGTGAGAGGTTTTATTTGACTAATAGAAAAACAATGGATCTAACGTCTTTTAAATTTAATGTTCTATTTTATGACAGAGACCTGTTTTCCACTAAAAAGGCATTGATTGGGAATGTATTTTACCACTAGACCACTTAAGTAAACTTTCAATAGAAACTTACTATCACTTTAATACAAGTTCCATGAAAAACTTGTATAGCATTAGGCTTTGACATTGTCATAAGGTATGAATATCCATGCAATAATTAGTTTATTATAAGGACACAAACAGATAGATCTCTTGACAGGAATTAAGATCCTTGAGTTCTCGTGCAGGTTATAGAAACAATTGGGACCTCAACAAATTCATTTTAATTAGCAGGGAATCAAGCGTAGGTCTATATCGTGGAAGGGTACCATTCTACCTGCAAACCACCACTACAAGGGTGAAAGCTTAATATTTTCCATCTAAAAGATTTGATTCACTGGTTTCGATAGTCGAATAAATTACAAATCATTAGGTTATGAAATAGAACAACCATGGATCGAACATTTTCCACATATGACAGAGATCTGTTTTCGATTGAAAGTTACCACTAGACCACCTACGTAAACTTTCAACAAAAACTTACACTCACTTTAATGCGAGTTCCCTCGAAAAACCTTATAATTTCAAGTTCCGACATTGTCATACGGTAAATAGATGGATCTCAAGACTGCTTGTGTTTTTGTGCAAATTATAGAAACAATTGGGAGCTCCACCAATTCATTAGCTGAGAATTAAATGTGGGTCTATATTGTGACAAGGTACTCTTCTACAAGCAAACCACCAATGCAAGGGTAGAAACTTGATATTAATTCAGTATAAAAGATTTGATTTATTGGTTTCGACACTTGAATAAATTATAAAACTTTAGGTTATGATTGGTGGGAGTTGTTATCTAACTAATAGAGAAACCATAGATCTAACATCTTCCAAATTTAATGTTTGTTCTATTTTACGATTGAGATCTGTTTTCGACTGAAAAGGCGCATTGATTGAGAATCTATTTTACCACTAGACCACCTATGTAAACTTTCAATAGAAACTTATTGTCACTTTAATACAAGTTCCCTTGAAAGATTGTATAACATTAGGTTTGGATATTGTCATCTAGTATGAATATCCATGACATAACTAGTATATTACGAGGACACAAACAATGTGAAATGTTACATTGATTAGGAATCTAGTTTATAGCTAGACAATCTATGTAAACTTTCAAGATAATCTTATTGTCACCTTAATACGAGTTCCCTCCAAAAAATTGTATAACATCAAGTTTCGACATTGTCATAAGCTATAAATATCAATGCTATAAATAGTATATTATATCTGACCACAGGAAATCAAGTGTTTTTGTGCGAGTTATAGAAATAATTCTGAGCTTAACTGATGCATTAGCCAAGAATCGAACAAGGGACTGTAACGTGGTAGGGTATTAGTTTACTACTAAACCACCAATACAAATGTAAAAATTTGATTGTTAAATATAAAAAATTTGCTTTATTGGTTTTGACACACAAATAAGATCTAAATCTTTAAGTTATTAATGGTGAGGGTTTCATTTGACTAATAGAAAAACTATGGATCTAACATCTTCCAAATTTAATGTTTGTTCTATTTTACGACAAAGATTTTTTTTTGATTGAAAAGGCGCATTGATTGGGAATCTATTTTGCCACTAGACCACCTACATAAACTTTCAATAGAAACTTATTGTCACTTTTAACATTAGGTTCCCTCGGAAAATTGTATAACATGCCAAAAATAGGATATTACAAGGAGGGCACAAATAGATGGATCAACCACATGAAATCAAGATCTTTGTGTTTTTGTGCAAGTTATAGAAACAATTGGGAGCTCAACCAATGCATTCGCTAAGAATTGAAGATGGGTCTATATCGTTGCAAGGTACTATCTTATCACTAAACCACCAATGCAAGGTCGAAAAGTGTAATTGTCAAACATAAAAAAATTTATTTATTGGTTTCGACAATCCAAGAAGATATAAATCTTTACATTAGAATGGTTGGAGTTGTTATTTGACTAATAGAAAAACCATGGATCTAATATCTTTTAAATGTAATGTGTATTCTATTTTACGAGAGAGATCTTTTTTCGACTGAAAAGAAGCATTGATAGGGAATACCACTAGACCACCTAGTTACTGTCACTTTAATATGATTTCCCTCAAAAACTTGTATAACATCAAGTTTCGATGCTGTTAGAAGGTATGAATATCCATGCCATGTACTATACTGTATATTACAAGGAAGACACAAACAAATGGGTCCGACAACATGAAATTAAAATCCTTGTGTTATAGTGTGAGTTACAGAAACAATTGGAAGCTCAATCGATCCATTACAATGTAACCTAGATGACTTTTTTTAGCCGTTACAGAACGTCGTTAAGTGACACATAATGACATCGCTAACAGCGTCCCTAAAAGCGTCGCTAATTGCTTTGCTAACAAAGTCCTTACTGCATTGCTAACATCAACCCTAAATGCGTCGCTAAAAGCGTCCCTAACTACGTCGCTAACAGCGCCCTTCACTACGTCGCTAAGTGTGTCGTTGTGCGACACTGAAATTAGTGCTGCTTAAACCATCACTTAGCGACAGGTTAGTTGGCGTCACTAATGGTGTCGCTAATGGCGTCGCTAATTGCGTCGCCAAGCGAAGTTCATTTGCGACGGCAAAAGCGACGCTTGTAGCAACAAGTTTTGGCATCGCTAATGGCCAGATCTAGTGCGAAAATGCATCAAACATATACATATACAGGTGAATATGCTTGTATGTATACATATCTAGGTGAATATAAATGTATGTATGCATATATAGGTGAATATGCATGTGTATATATATATATATATATATATATATATAGGTGAATATATACGTAACTCTCCATGTATAGGTGCATATACATGTATGTATGCATATATAGGTGAATATGCATGTATGGTATGCAATTATAGATGAATATGGAACTATTTATCCATATACAGGTGTATATGCATGTATATATGCATATACGGATAAATATGCATCTATCTTATATCCATATATAGGTGAATATGAATGTATATATTGACAAATATGTAGATATACTGCTTGGTAAAGATCAATTTGGTTGTATGTATGTAGATACAGACAAATCAATATGTACATTAGGAGACAGACAAGTAAGAAGTGAAAATATCTCACATGAATAGTCTTAGACAAGACTCTTGTATAAATAGGTAGTATGGGCTTGAGTTTCTTATTCATCTTCAATGTTCTCAAATTCTTTAGCTTCTAAAATGAAGAAGCTTCTGAAGATATAAATGTTCTAAAATTTGGAGGAAAAAAATACATAAAAATAAATAAAATCATAGTATCATATTTAAATTTTTTTAAATTTAAATATTTGCACCTAAACTTGCATTAAAATTAAATTTGCAGTAAAGGTCCCATAAAAATTTGTAACGAAATTCCCTGTAAAAGCCACAACAAAATTTGCGGCAAACCTCATGACAAAACTAACAGAAATTTGTTAAATATAGAAAATTTTGTTTATTCATTTTGACACTCGATTAAGATATAAATCTTTAAGTTATTAATTGTGGGACTTGTTATCTGACTAATAGAAAAACCATTGATCTAAGATCTTCGAGATTAAAGGTTTTGTCTATTTTAGGAGAGAGATCTGTTTTTGACTTAAAAGGTGCATTGATTGGGAATCTATTTTACAACTAGACCATTTACTTTCACTTTGTGCCATACTTGGTTGTTTAGGGTTTTGTCTTTATTACATGGCAATTTTCTCAACGTGGCAAACTATTTTGTAAAACAATGAGAGAGAGAAGGTTTTTCATGTAACATAATGTAGTTTGTTATTAATCACATAGCAACTTTGTATGAAAGCAACTTCTTAGAGGTAAATAGCCCGATCGATCTATTAACCTCATATAAGATGTACACTCTTCCACTCTGCATTTTCATAATGCCCCATCATTTAAAAAGAAGTACAAATAGATACAAAGACATGACACTTTATTTTCTCTCTCTAAAAGCATGATGAATTTTTGTAGAAAATTTCAAGTCTTGTCATTTATTTTTCAAAGTCTCTATTATTTTATATATATATATATATATATATACACACACAGGGAGAATTACCAAAAACTGCCTACCAAAATTTTAAATTACATTCTAAGACCTATAAGAATAAGAAATTATCACTACAAGGTAATTGGTTGTTTGTTGCGATAGTTTGCCACGACCTTGCCGTAATTGAAAATTTTGCAATTTTTCGCAACTTTAGCTGGAGTATTTCCGTGAGCATTGCCACGATTTCATCCGCAAATTTTATTGCAAGTATATCCTCAAGCTTAACGACAAATTTTTCCGGAAAGTTTATCGTGAAATTGGAGATTCTTAAGATTTGCCGTGACTATTGCAGCAAGTTTTGCCGCGAATTTGCAGTAAGTTTTGCCGCAAGTTTGCTGCTAATTTGCCGCGACTTTATCGCGTGAGAGCTGCATATTTGCCGCTACTTATCGATTTTAATTACGGCGACTAGCGTAATTATCTCCCATTTCAACTAATTTTAGACAAATTAGGGGTATAGCCAATTGTTCTGAGATACACTTATGTTGTAAATGAGGTTAATATGTAATTATTGTTATCTAAAATGAAGTATATCCATGGAATTAGCAGAGCACATAGAAATATAGATCTATATATTCATTCACATGTCCATAAACAACCAAATTTACGTGTTAATACCCATGAAATATATAAAAGTTTACGAATATGTATATGTGTATATATATCCTAACATGCAATTATGTATCAGACCTGTACATACCTAGACGAATATGCGTTGGGGGTTGATCTACAAGTGGATCTACATGTATCTATGCAGATAACGTTAAATATGCTAGTATATGACAGTTTACAAGACAATAATATACATTAATCATGTCCATATATGGATGAATAGGCAAATATATTTGCAGGCACACATAAATATGCATGAAAGTATGTATAATTACATGAATTTGCATGATTGTGTGCATATAGAAATGGTTAGAGCCTGATTGTTCAAATCTTGCAACTATGTTGCAGCAAGCACGCAACTATCTTCCAGCAAATATGCGGCAAAATTAGATTCCAGTTGTCACTTGCCGCGCAATTGTCGTATCTTTCCTGCAAAGTTGCCACTTAATTGCCGCAACTTTGCCACAACTTTGCTGCAACTTTGCCGCAACTTTGTACAGGAATGTTGCTAATTTCATCAAAACATGAATTGAAAGATAGGCCATTTAACGACAAAATCTACAATTATAATGAAGAATATATATCATGAGTTTTGGTCAACATAAGAATCAATTACAAGGAATGGATCAATATCGATACTGAGGAATATATTAGTTTCTTCATCGATAACAATCATGTCCCCCGAACCTTAATCGATACATAAGTCGACAGAGAAATCAGTGTTGATTGGTTTGCCATCCGCAGCTAGATTTGGATCAGCTTCTTCATCATCAACAACATCAAATAGGCTCCTAATTTCGATTTGAGCTTGATCATTCTGGAGCAATTGTGCAGCAACCCATGATGGACCTGCTCTTGTACCTTCTGCTATGGATGGGTGTGTTGTATTGTCGTCCCTTTAATCCGACGTATTTGTGTCTATCGGCAAATGTACATTGACTTGCCCCAATTTTGGCAACAAGGAATGAAATAGTGATTTAGTATGTTGTGGCATCAGGATCACGTACCATCACTTTTCATTATGTAGTAGCAGTTGGAAAATGGCCTGCATTACGGAACAATAAAAGTTTGGGTTAGGGTTTAGGGTGCATAGCATAATTAGAATATAATCTTTGCACTGTTTAAGAACTAGCAGCTACATGTTCACAATGAGATGAAAAGATGAAAGTCCCTTCGTTTGCATACAAATCCGCGTGGAGTCAATCATCGTAAAGCGGCTGCAATCTACAATAATTGAACCTTGTGGGACCTTATCGAAAACATCTTTAAACCATCTGACATCGAAGACAAACACGTCAAATCTTCGATAGTCAAGTTTAATGATGGTTTAGATAATCCCACAATATTCCTACTCCTGTCCATCCTTCCCCTCAGATGTGCCGATCACTCCAAAACCCGCCATACACCGGTTCCGATCAATTGCTTCTGTGCGGTAATGTGTGTCGTCCAACCAAATTGCATTATAATAAATGCACTGCAACATTAATAAAACAATTTGTTTCATACATGAGAGTTTTTTTAGTATTAATGGTAAGTTTGGTATTAGGGTAAGGGTTTAGTGTACCATAGGACTGCAACCCTGCACATATTCCCACTCATCTTGCGTTATGGTTGCACGATGCTCGGATTGATCCAATCTGTCCATCTCTACATGCACCCATTCAGCCGTGATTGTCTGCGGAAACTCAATGATGTGGCTCGGAAGTGGTACAAGCACCGGTCACACCTACATCAAATGGTACAAGCACCCCATTGGCCGATGTGTGTCCTGCGCAACTCCTCGGAATCAGTAGACGATGACTCTAAACTACTGTATATTAGACCGGCATCCATTGATGATTCCTATGAACTTCCAGCCCAATTTCGCGTTAAGCTGAGTGGCAAGCAAAGCGGCAAACTCGCGACAAACTTGTGGCAGGTTGCACGTCAAATTTGCGGCAAGTTGCGCAGCAAAGTCGCGACAAGAGTCATGGCAAAGTCGCGGCAACTTCATAGCAAGCTTCACGGCAGTATCATGGTAAAAAGCACAGTAAGCTGCCCAATAAAAGGCGCTGTTAGCAGGCGCGGAAATCTGTGCGGCAAATGTGCAATAAAATCTGTGGCAATAATTGCAGCAAACAACCCCTGGGGGTGTTTTTTCCCCCAAATTCGAAACCCTAGCTTATCTTTTCACTCGTTGCTCCTGTTACCTGCTGCTCGCCCCCTACTTGCCCCTACTGGCCCTGCTCTCCCTACTTTCCCCTGCTCTCCCTGCTCTCCCCTGCTTGCCCTGCTCTCCCTGCTCTCCCTGCTCTCCCCTGCTCGCCCTACTCTCCCCTGCTCTCTCTGCTCGCCTGATCGCCCTACTCTCCCCTGCTCTCCTTGCTCGCCTGCTCTTGCTCCTGCTGCAATTGCTATTGCCCCTACTCATGCTCCTCTTGTTGCTGCTCTAGCAAACTGCTACTCCTCCTCCTCCTACTCCTCTAGCTTAGAAGACAAGCTGCAAGTAAGTGGACCTGCAAATGTGAAATTATTGGGGAAAATGTGAAATTTGGGGTCAAAAGAGCTTCAAATTGGCTGTATTAGTGTAATTTGGAGTGTAATGAGTGAAATTTATCGATGAATTAGTTTATTTAGCTGTATTAGTGAAATTTGTCGTAAAATTTTTTTCTAATAAGAGTTGTATTTCAAGTATTAGTTGTATTTCATGTGAAATTAGTGAAATTTATCTTGAAATTAGTGTAAACTTTCAATTAATAAGGGTATTTGATATGAAATTAGTGAAATTTGTCTTGAAATACATGAAATTTGGTGTGACATTCGTGAAGTTTGGTGTGAAATTAGTGAAATGTGGTGTGAAAGTAATGGAATTAGTGAAATGTGGAGTGCAATTAGTGAAATTAGAAAATGTGGAATTAGTGAAATTAGTGAAATGTGGAGTGTACTTTGGTTGAAATTTACGGAAATCTAACTAGTGGAAACCCTAAACCCCTAAATCGCAGAAAACCTAAATCGTGAAACCCTAATTGTGGAAACTCGATGATGTGGAAACCCTAATTGCGGAAACCCTTATACCCTAAACCCTAAATTTCATGAAAACCCTAGTTCACGAAAATCCAAAATCGCGGAAACCCTAATTAATGAAACCATTTAGGGTTAAACCCTAAATTTGCCCTAAACACTAATTCACCCTAAACCCAAAATCGCGGAAACACTAATTCATACCTTAAACCCTAAATTTCCCCTAAACCCTAAATTTCACGAATACCCTAAGTTTCACGAATATCCTAAACCGTAAATCGTGAAACCCTAATTGCGGAAAATCGATGATGTGGAAACCCTAATTGCAGAAACCCTAATACCCTAAACCCTAAACCTTAAATTCACGAATACCCTAAATTTCACGGCAACCCTAATTCACGTAAACCCTAATTCATGAAACCCTTAATTTCATGAAAACCTTAAGGCCCTAAATCCTCATTCCCCTAAACCCTGAGTCATGAAAACCCTAAATTTCATGAAAAGTCTAAATTTCATGGAAACCCTCAATTTCATGAAAACCCTTATACCCTAAATTTCATTAAAACCCTAATACCCTAAATTGGCTGATAACCCTAATACCCAAATTGTCTGAAAACCCTAAACCCTAAATTGGCTGAAAACCTAAATCCTAAATTGGCTGAAAACCCTTATACCTTAAACCCTGATTCATGAAACCCGATTTGATTTTATCCTGAAAATATAGATGGCTGATTCATCACCGATTCCAGCTACCTTGGAGACTGAGTGACGTACTTATCATGCAGCCATGAGAGAATGGCAGCATCAGATGACCTAGCTAGCACTTTGGTGACATGCCATCACCAGAGGAGATGGGACCATATATGGCATGGCGTCCACCTTTGGTCCCACCAGTGAGGGGTCGGCCAGGTGTTGGCCGATTATTACGAAATTATGACGAAGTCGTAAATTCGTAATATTACGGGAATAAGACATAGTCGGAAAATCGGAAAATCGGAAAAGTGAAGATTCAAACCAATGTGATGTATATAGAGACTTGTTGATCCGAAAGGGTGCCAAGGTTGTATATAAGGCCATGGGGTCTGTCTTGTACATAGTACGAAAATAGCCGGAAGTATGAGTTGTTTATAATAGAAGAGCTTTTGCGCCAATTGTGTGTGCTTGTGTCTGTTGTGTAAGAGTCGGAGTCTACAAAGAATCGGATTCTACGATTAATCGGATTCATCATAGTAAATTGTGTGTTTTGAGTTCACAGATAATCGTGGGCTAACCGTGCTATCGGACAATCGTGACTTTACACTCGTGTCTTCATTCGTATCTACCCACGACAAGTCTTAGTCTTTCATCCGAAGAGCTAACATTCTTTTGGCGACCACGACGACTTGAATTGGAATTCAAGCCGAAGAAGATCAAATGGAGGACGTCTAGGGACGAACCGACATCCGACTCACGGAGGATCACAAGATCGTTGGCGCGAGCATTAGCTTCCCGGACCA
>JBBBWG010020923.1:0-13049 GCA_037176905.1 Azolla pinnata
CTCGGAGCTGCCGGGGTTCTGGCTGTTGAGCGCGGCGAGCGCGGCCGCGGGCCGGCGCGCGTCGGGGTTGAGCTCGAAGTGCGCGAGGCCGCGCGGGAAGACGAAGAGGTCGCCCGCGCGCAGCCGCGCCTGGAACAGCGTGTTGTTGTTGGCGGCGGAGGCGACGAAGCCGGCGAGCAGCGTGCCGCGGAGCACGAGGAGCACCTCGGTCGCGCGCGGGTGGGAGTGCTGCGGGTGGAGCCCGCCGCCGGGCGCGTAGTCGATGCGCGCGACCGACAGGCCCTGCGTGCGCAGCGCCGCGAAGTTGCCCGCGAACGCCAGCTTCAGCGCGTAGCCCAGCGCCTCGTTCCAGCGGCCCGGGCCCCGCAGCAGCGCCGACCGGAAGTCCTCCGCCGTCGCCGTCGCCGCCGCCCGGCAGTTTTCGCCGCCGCCCTCCTCGGAATCCCAAGCGCCGCCGCCGGCCGCCAAGCAGAAGTCCTGCACCGGATCCGGATCCGCCGCCTCCGCCCGCTCGACATGCCTCCCTGCGCCGCCCGCCGCTCCCACTAGCACCACTAGCACCGCGACGACGCGGATCATCGCCGCTGATGATCCCTCGCCGCTACTTACACCGCTGCCTCCCCCTAAGGTTCTCGCCACCGCCGCCTTCATCGGCATCTCCGATTCCCGATGCGCCCACCACCTACAACAAGCCGGCGCTCTATAATAATAATAATAATCAAGCCGGAAGATCGATCGCGCTCCATCGCCCCCGTCTCCCCCGTCTCTCTCCATATATAGTTGCTACGTCACGACGGCGGCATGGCGCACGCACGCACGACGACGGGTAGGATCGGTCAAAAGAACATCGGTTGCATCCCGCCGGCGAGCCGGCTGATCGATCGTCCGCCGCCCGCGCGGGACCACGCCCACGTCGCTGTCGAGCTGAAGCATCGACCGATCGATTGCGCTCATTCGATCGCTAACGTGCAATCAGCATTAAATGCGAGATCGACTGCAGCCGTGTATGCCCATGCCGGGTTTTGGGCGGGTACTCTTAGGGTTTAGGGACTACATCATCTCCATCGATCGATCCTATAATACACCTTCGTTAATCTCCTGCTTCCTGAATTAATCATATAGCATCCCCCTATTTGATCGATTTCTTGACGTGTATGATCCGTTCAGTACCATCTACTTACTCAGTAGTTAGCACTAGCCACATGATGTTTGTTACGCCTCCTTTGCAGCCCTCGCACGATCCTCATTCTAATTCGTCTCTCAGCTCCAGCTCCTCTTTGATTTCTGCCGTAAAACCTGCGCTCACAGAAACGTGGGAAAGCCGATCCTGAACGGGAATTCATACATACACTACAGTAATTATTTACGATCTCGGTTGATCTCTCTTTCGTGACATTGGGACCACCCACAGACTTTACACCGATCGGATTCGACTCACGACGAATCGTATAAACATTATCAAATCAATTACTCATCTGATGAGGACGGTGTGATTATCCCATGCTTGATTGATTCCACACCTCCCAGACTGTTGTATGACTACATATTGTCTTATTGCTCTTCCTGCAGCACACTCGGATTTACACGACTACCGCAATGTGGATCACAATCTTACTGTCAATCAATCTGACGCTGCAATTAAATATACCCTGGTTTCCTAACTCCATGGATCCCAGTAGTTCTGATTAACGTTCGCCGTGCACAGTGCTCGGATTGTAAGCGATTAAATTACAACAGACAGACTTGGATTTTAATAGCTCTTCGACTCTACAGTTGGGCTGTCATCGAACTAATCGATTTGTAACTTGCGTGTAGTTATAATTTGATTTCAACTCGTTCAGATCTACAGGTACTGATTCTCATCGCCTTACCGAATAATATATGTGCTCATTGTCCAGAGATTCTCAGTGTGCATATATCGAGATTGCTTGTAATCATCAGGTTTTACTTTCAAGTCGGTGATCGAAGGATGATTTAAGAGAGAACTACTTTACTTGCCGGTAAAGTGTTGTAATCATGATGAGGATGAATCAATCATCCATCAGCTTCGTCTTCCCCATGATATTCTAGCCACTTGAATCACCACAAATTATTACATGCCAAACTAACCTGCAGCTCTCGAGCTCTGCTGATTCAGGATTGAACCCAATAGTAGACCAATCAACCTAGTACCTGCCACGTTTTCGACTGGTCTACCAAAGTTTGCTTCTAACCGTCAACAGTGATGGATCTCGTCAACGACAAGAGCTGTCTATCAACCGCATTCTGTTCCCACACTGCAAACATCGTAGTTACATACATGAGGCCAATCACATTTTTTTTCTTTCAGGTGTCTTGGTCTATGGCAAGGAGCAAATGAGAGCTTCTCAGTGTATGGCAAAGAGCAAATGAAGGCTTCTCAACAAATTAATTCTCAGCAAATGATTTATCTTCGACCTGATTCCAACTTGGTTACAGCTACATTGCAGCATATTAATTTCATTCTGTGTGCGCTCTTGCAATCCCTTGTATTCTTTTATTACACTGTATATACGTGTAGGCCGATGTTTTGTATACATGCTACCCAATTTCTCGCTCTTTTTTTTTGTGTTGATTGCAATTTTTACGCTCCCATTTCCGGACAAATGCAGTTTGTTTGTTGCAACAATTGAGTTACAGTTTCTGCTCAAATCATCGCGTTCATGTTGCTGCATTCATACTCTCATTCCGTTCATTTCAAGATTAGAATTGGAGCGTTCTACAGAAGCACAGAAATGCGCAAAACAGGGTTGAATATTGTTGGCTGCGCTGCATTTTCGTAACAAAATCGCAAGTGCTCCTTTTGTTCTCAGCTTGGGCCGTTTTTCTTCGCCTTCTTTGTTTACATGTCCTTGAACAAGTCTTGCTCTGCTACTGTGAGTACCACGTCACAAAACTCTTCATTGCCAAGATCAGAGTAGTCGTCGAAATTACTCGTGTCATCAGGACCCTACGCACGGAAGAAAAACCAAAGGGTGATAAACCTGGGGGATTCATATCCTGAGTGCAAAAGAACACAGTGATTATATTTGATGGTTGAAGCTTCTACCATAACCTTGGGCCGAATCGGAGGGCTTTCCTTCTGGTTCACCATCGAGTCCCAATTCACATTAACAAACCACGAGTGGTTCTTGATATCTGCCACGCCACCCTTCAGGCAACCGAGCCTGTTGATATCGAATGTGGATGGGCCTGAAGTGTGATCAGTACATGTCTTCTATGTCATACAATTATGGTTATCCAATGCACTGTACAAAGTTTGATCTTTCCTAGTTTTACTTATACATACATGCAGTCTTACAAATATGCGTACATACGCATAGGCACACATATAAACTTGAGTTGTGATCACATGTGGGTTATAACCCTCATGTGCTTGAAGAATCAAAATAGTGAAGACATTTAATGCATCTGATTGCAACGAACCAGATAGGAAGATAATTTCAAACAAGTCTTTTTCAGAGATCACATCTGTCTATCTCTTGGTTAAGAAACCCGGCAGCTCCACCCACATACATAAATTTGGGGCTATATAGCCCACATGATGACAGTGTACACGTCTACATTGAAAGGTTGGTCTTTGATTCTTTCCAAGCTATTTATTTATCTACCTGCACATGCATACATACATGCATACACATACATACATACATATACACATACATACATACATATAGGTTCTACCTCTTTGAGAGTTCTGCAGTTAGGAGCTTCCTTATCAAATCCTTTGCACTGTATGAAGATCAATAATTATTTTCATATTGTTTTCTACAGCCAGCATCAGCAAAGCAGCAACAAACATATTTTGAAACAACGTGGGATCTTACCTTCTTGAGAAATGCTGTGGAAACACAATTTTTCCAGATAATATCTTTTGGTATGTCTGCATTGGATCTGCTTAGCAACAAGAAAGAAAGAAAATATTACGAGAAGCTCAAAATGCTAGAAATAAACAAGTTCAAGAAGTTAGATGTTTGCATGATCAAAACCATTATCAGAGAATGGAGCAAAGCCTGCAAGCATCTCATAAATCAGCACACCAAATGCCCACCTGAAAGAACAGAAAAAATGCTGTAATATTTTTCACATGTGCACACACAGAAACACACACATCTTGACAAGTTTTTTCTGAACTTTCTTTTTAATGGGACATATCGATTCGAGAAAGTAGTCACTCAGCTTTCATGTTAATATGCATCATTTTCTAATTCCGTACCAGTCTACGGGTTTTCCATGGCCTTTCCCAAGAATTATTTCTGGCGCCAGATAATCTGGTGTTCCTGTAAAAAGAAAATCATAACATGACTAACTCCCCCCCCCAAAACACACACACACAAATCTAATTGCTTACCACATAGCGTGTATGTCCGAGTTTCAACTTTCTTGGCAAATCCAAAATCTGCCAGCTTGATATTGCCTTTGTCATTAAGGAGGATATTCTCTGGCTGTTTTAGAAAGCTTCAAAAAACATTGAATGAGCATAGAAAGTAATGTTAACAATTCAGACTACCTCAAAGTTGTATACGAGTGACAAACACAAATAGATAAATTATATTCTTATCATCAGATGTTTAATATGGACTATGGAACATAAAGCAGAACCTTTTGTGTCAACATCTTTTGATGACAAAACATTACCGTGAATAAGATAAAGCATACAAATAGATGGACTATATTATCAACATCAGATGTCAAATAAGACCTATGAAACCAAAAGCTGAACATTTTGTGTTTAACACCTTTGATGACAAACCATTTCCAATGAATACGATAAAGCAACAAATGGAATGAGTACCTTCAGATCACGGTAAACAACATCCCTGCTATGTATATACTCGAATGCAAGCAGTACTTGGGCTGCATAGAATCGCTGCAAAAATGCAAACAGAATATGTCAAGAGAAACTGCAAGGCACGAGATTGTATTTTTCTGCATGTGCTTTGGAAGGGCATCAAGCCAGTGTTTTTCTCAAAGTGAAATTTTGTAGATCAAGTCAATACTTACAGCAGTATCTTCATCAAACTTTCTCATGCTCCGTAGGTATGTGAAAAATTCACCTCTGCATGAACCATGGAGCATTTGCTTTTCTTATTCAATGATTTTTGATGAATTTTTCTTTATGTATGTAGGAAAAAGGAGAAAACGTTGTTGCATCGTACCCAGAGACATAATCCATCAACAGATAAATGTGTGCTTCATCTTGGCTGAAGCCCACCAAGTTGACAATGAATGGAGAATCAATCATTTCTAGCAACCCTTTCTCAGCTTTAACATGGTCAAGCTAAGACAAAACAAAACAATTTCTTAAGTGGATGCCAAAATGCAAGAATACTCTTTCTAGCTCAGCCTGTCTCATTACACTCAGAGAGAATGACGGGGCTTCGATTTTTCTTTCAGATGTGGAAGGAGTTAATTTCTGTGAAATCAAGAGAGAAAGAGCAGTACCATTAAAATTCTGGGCATCTGCATTTTCTGATGTACAGAAGTGCAAATGCAAGTGCTAGTATTTATCAATGCAGGTATCGGCATAAGGTGGAAGTGCTAGTGTTTGTTGTCGATGTTAGAATTGGTGCCAGTCGGGCAGATTGCTGAACACTAGTGCTACTGTTACATTGCATGATAGTACTGGATCCTATGCTGTTTCATTCTTTAGTTGATCGATTCAAGAGGAGAGAGTAGAACGGTATCAAAGAAAAGAGCTTTACTTGTTTCTGCCGAAGGATGAGGGCCTTAGTCAATGCTTTAGTTGCAAAGACAGCATCGCTTCGATTTTTTTGTCGAGTGAGATAAACCCTACCAAAGCTCCCAGTCCCAAGAATTCGCCCCAACACAAAGTCCTCAATCCTACATCTCCCCAACTTAACCTGACACAAAAAATACCAAATTTTCACCACTGATTCAGGGAAATCCCTGATTTATTCCGGATTTCGAAATCTCGAGCGAATCAGGAGTCTTTTTATGGATTAGCATTTTTCTCATTAAAGAAAATGCAGTCACGAGATTCTCGGGCATAGGGAATGCATCATCAATTACGTGAGGAAATAAGAAACACAAGCGGTGAGAAAGAGGGGGGGAGACATTGGAAGAGAACGCGTACCCTGGATCTTCTATTGAAGGAGGAGGAAGAGGAAGCTGAGGGCGAGGAGGAGGCAGAGCCAGCGGCATTGATCACCTTTCTGCTGAAGATTCGGTTAATGACAGAGGTCTTGCTGTTGTCGGCCATGTCTCGGTGCGTGTCGATCTCTCTGTCTGTTCCTCTGTTTCCTCTCCTCTCGTTGTTTTTCTTCGGTTCTGTTCATTTTTCCGACATTGCACCCCTTTGGAACTCATTTTTACTCATCACAGATTTCCAAATACACATCTACAAAAATGCCTCTAATTTTGCCCGGACTGAAACACCAATAGTTTTTATAGTTAAACTAAGCAGAGTGATTACGCACTTAAATATTTGGGGTCTTGTTTATCCAAAAAAAATGCAACCATTCTCTACCGCGATGATTTGCCCGATCCATCGTTTCTCTCTGAGAGGACAGACGACGTGGACGAGGCTGACATGATCGAGGTTTGAAGTGGCTCGAGAAGTTTACAGTTGAGATTGATGTAGTCGCTCGGTGTTTGGTGGCTTAGATGGGCCCTGAGATAGCTACACGCAGCTCTTGTAAAAGTTTTTATCGGACCCACTACATCGTTTTTTACGTTCAACCGGCATGTTTTCAAACGGAGCCGGCGAGGGTACTCGCTAAACGTGATTCGACCGATGAATGCAAATCCATTGCGCACAAAAGCGAAATGATTCCTTCGCCTGATTGCTTCGGGAAATCGATGGAGCCGTGGATCACCTTGAAAAGTGCCAAGAGAAGGGGCCTCAAGCTTGATACGGTCGTACATTGGCTGATCACCGCGAAAGCATACTTGTCTTTGAAGCAGAGTAGGGCAGTTCGTGATCACCCCGAAGGCATACGATCCTCAAAGACGTAATCGAGACATCGACGAAGCTTGGTTCAACAAGACTCGTCCGGAGACAGATACATGAATCTTTCGGAGACACGGATGCACATCACAGGGAATCCTTCCTCTACAAGACACTGGAATCTTTTTTCCAGCACATCACAGGGAATCCTTCCTCTACAAGACACTGGAATCTTTCCAGATTTTGGTGTGTACAAGTACAAATTTAGGGTTTCTCTGTAACCAGAAAAACAAAAACGCGACTTTTTTTCTCCCTTCAGACACGCGCGCGCGCGCGCGGACGCTCAGAAAGACAGAACGAACTAACGAACGACGCAGCAGAGAAACGCGACCGGAAGCTCAGACTGAAAAGCATTTCGAGAACAGATAGGAAGAGCACACATTCCGTCCGTGTTCATTCAGGGCTTCTCTGGAGCTTCGCTTTCTTCCTGTATATTCTTTTTTTCTGGGTTTGCTAGGGTTTACGCTCTCCTAGATGTGGCAGCGTCCTCCTCCAGCTCCGTAAAGAAGAATTGAAGGGACTCCCTGGGCAGCCATGCACATTTCATGATACGTCTTCTGCATCTTCTTCATGAATTGTGGCACGAAACGCAAACAGGTAAATGCACGAAGTCTTTGTTTTACAATGCCACGTTGCCATACATGTGTGAGCTGCGCTAAAGGCATCATGTCTTATCTATAAGCAATTACAATAGCTTTTTTTATTTCCCGTCTGCGAAGGAAATTGTGCATGTTTTGATGTTTTTTTGTAAGAGTCAAGATAATCAACGACTCATTTTGAGAATGCATAGTTGGCACATTGATATCATCCGTTTATCAAGCAGCGGATTATTATATCTGCGTTGATAATTCTAAAGAGAACATTCAAGAGCATCGATAGATGGAATAGATAATTGTTACACTTTTGTGATGCGTAAAGGAGTAGATCAGATGCAAGTAACGATTTATTATGGTCGTTACCCAGATGCCAATCAAAAAGCATTGATCAGATGAATCCTGACAGCTCTATCAATGCTGTAATGGCTATGTGGTGCAGGAGGGCTTTACAATGTTTCATAAATGGACAAAGTATGGTGCAAAGTGAGGATAGAATTGCTATGAACTATGGATTATCCTTCTTCAAACAAGAGACACTTGGTCAGAAACAACCGGTGGAAACTGTTGACAAAGTCAATGTTTCACGAATTACAGTTTTATCAAGTGAAGCTTGATCCTCATCTCAAGTGGCATTGGCATTGCAAGAGTACTTTGTGTAGTGAATGATAAAGGTTGAAAGGGTACTAGTAAAAAAATGTATTTCACACTCCTCAAATATTAAATAAACTACAGACTTTAGCTTTTGATAGATGTGCACAGAACTTATCAGTGTTTCCAAATAAATGATGACACTTAGTCTGCCAGAAACATATCATATAGATAACACTAGGCGTGGGGCAGAGGAAAGGGTGATAAGAGAGGATGCTGATGTAAAATTTAGATGAGAGGGCAGAATGTATTGACTGCTGTGCCAATGTATGGGAGCATGTCATACATGCTCTTCCTAGAGAGCTCATACTTGCTGATTGTTCTTCCCCCATTTCTACTGTATGCAATTGACTTTTGAGTTGCATTTTCCTAGACTTTGTATTGACAGAAAAACCTTGATGCGACTGTCCATGCTGCATTGTAGACATTTCACTTTCGATGTGCTTTATCATAGCATCTGTCATGTTGTTTGACCTTCAACAGGGTACTTGTCTTGACGCTTGCACCCATGATTTGAATGCTCTGCATTAGTCACCAGTTGAATGCAACTCAGCCACTTTGGGGAATTCTCCAACCCCCTCTATGTAACCATATTAGGAATTCAGTCATCTGATACATCCACGCTGGGAAGTTGTGCTTATTGAGTTTCTAGTTTAGTTTCTACTTTCTCGTTCTGACTTGTTGCTTTTTTCTTCTCTTTTTGGTGCTTCTTTCCACTAGTAGCCACTTACAAGGGTTGTTCTTCACAAGCACTTTGTCTTTAATGCTTGATAGTGGTGATCTGTGAGCTTCTCATATCTTAACCTATGACTTCAATGCCATGTTAAACATCTAGAGGACCTTGTGTAGGCAACGAAAGGCTCTAGATAGCCATGACACAAGAATGGCACATTCAATGCACTCATCGAGGTCAGGAAGGAGTTGATACCTCTATATTATTTTGTTCGGCATGCACCTGCATAAGGTTGTGACATGCGCACATGTTGTCCACATAAAACATTTAGGCATACATTCTTGATAGTGTGAAGTGTAGGAGAAAGAAACACAACTTCATTACAACAAAGAAAACGAGCTCTATATGTATGTAGAAAAAAAGAGGATTGTACAGTGGTTATGTTTTATTGGAAGTTTCAAAGGTGCATTCTTAAAATTTACTTCATCGTCATGTATCACATTTTCAGGGGGTCAAAGCAGAAAATCTTACTACGTCTTAGGGCCCTGGATTTAAAGCCAGGGTTTCTCGTTCTTAGTCAATGCAGAGCAAATTCCATGGGTGCAGGAATTGCTGCAGTGGCTGGACTAGAGAATGAGGCATCATCTTGCTGTGCAGTCATTGAAGAGACTCAGGCAGAGCTTAGGTATTTATAAATAATTCAATAATGATGTTGTTTGGATTGCAAAGGAACTTATGTTAAGAACTTCGCAGGAAAAAGCTTGCTAATCGCAATGAGCGGCAAAGAGAACTAGAGTTTTTGGAGAAGGTATCTCATCTTTTGTGCTTACCATGGCATCAAGTTTTATTAGTTTCAAACCTCCGTGAAAGCTGACAAGGGATTGTGTTTTGATTAATTTCAACCTGCTTTGAAAAAAGTTTTTATTTTTTGAAGGGAGGAGATCCTCTTGATTTTAATCTTATTGATAGCTCTTCTACTTTATGGTCCTTGCCCCAAGCAGATCTATTTACCAAAAAATTTATTTCCAGGTTGGTATAACTTTGTCGATTCTTCTAAATGTCTGTACATATAAATTCAGGGAGAACTTTTTTTTGAAATCCCATCTCTATCTCCAATCAATTTGCAGTGAAGAGAAAATAGACAATACATTTGCTAGCTTCACGAAAAGACATAATGTAGATTTTATTTCAGAAGATGGTTCAGAGTTAAAGAGGGATGGAAAATTCACAGGGAAGTACCCCCCTGACTGTAATGCTACAACTAGTGACCGAACCCCAGATAATCTTCCCACCAGTATCTGCGCTACTCTTGGGTATGATAGAGAAAAACTACTGGATGTATGTAAGAGCAACAAAATAGCCGTTAAAGGTCAATATGCAAGAAGGAGCAGACAAAGGAGTAACCATTTTGGAGATGATTGTTCTCTATTATTAGTTTCAAGGAAGTCTGAGCTTGAGGGTGGATCCTCAAATTACTCTCCTGGAGCTAGAGGTTGGATTCCCAATGATGGCAAGTTTCAGGATTCCATCCAAGAAGGATCAACTCTGGGTCCTGGTCTGGGTACTGGAGACCAGGATTATTTTCAACCCCAGGATTCCATTGCTATAGTATGCCTAAAGGATGTCCAAGAAAAGGTTACGGTTGTCTCTGGGGATTCTCCCAGCGATTCTCAGGATGCTGGCAAGTTGGACGAAAAAAGTAAAGATACACAACATGTAAATAAACTCCCCTCATTAGAAAATACTGTGGAAACAGTTTCAGAGGTGCCTATTGAGAAAGGGAGTGTTAGCTCTTCGTTTCCATGCAACAAGGAACTGTCAGATTCAACTTTATTGGTTTGTATGGCACCGATAGAGGATGATGCAAATGTCTGTAGTGAGCTGACTAAAGAAGGGGAAAATAATCTGCGTACAGAGACCTTGGAGGAACAGAATACTTCAGTGGAAACACAAACTACAGTATGTGGGAGCAATTCTGCCGAAAAGGATGTAGCAAAGGGATTGGCTAGTAGTGAGAGTGACTTACCGTCACATCTAAACTTTCCGGGAACTGTTCTTGCATCTGAGGCAACTTGTAACGGTTCAAATGTTACTCATACAGATGTAAGTTTAGAGCTCGTATCAGTTGCTACATTTCCTGGCTTGTTAGAAAATAAGATAAACAGTGAGAGGGGTCCTGAAAGAATGCAGAAGATTGACAGAGTCAAAATTAAAGTGGAAGGAGAAACATCTCAGGGTATTGATGAACCATTAGCAGCAAGATTACATTACAATACACTGACAGTGACAACAGTTTCTGAAGTGAATAACCTGCATGCACAATGCTCTCAGGTTGGAAATTTGGTCTCTGAGAATGCTGTCACCGAAGACCTGCAGGCTGACCGAAATACATCATTAGTAGAAAAACTACCAGATGGTAAATGGGTTCCAGGAAAAATGGAATTAGCAGGTTTAGCAGGTGATAAAATTGATGTAAAAGAAAAGCATTTTGCTGCCAAAGGAGGTCACATTGAAGTAAAAGGACACATCGTAGAGAAAGCTGCAAACGATAAGGTGGGAGGATATCCTTGGTTATTGGTGATATATATTGGGTCAATCATATTCTACTTATGAAATAATCTTATATTGGCTTTATGTTTCACAAAATGACAGTTTTCTTTGCATCACAATGCTGGTTTGGTGAAACAAAGATTGATCCAAGAACCCTGTAAGAAATCTCACTGGGATTTTGTGCTGGAGGAAGTGGAATGGTTAGCCAATGATTTCATGCAGGTACTTAACTTGACACAATAGCAGTCTATTTGTCGAAAATCTCTTTGCTACCGTGTTGTAATTTATGGATAAATGGAGGCTCAATTTTAAACTTGGAAGAATCTTCACAGATACTTTTCAGCGAGCTCCCCATCTGTCTTTATATCACACTTTCTAGAATTTATAAAAGCAGCTGAGCAATTAATGTGCCTTTTACTCGTTTTTTTTGCAACCTCAGTTTGAAGAATTGATCTAAATTTCTATCTTAATTGTAAGTGTTACTTGACATGGTTAGTGGCCAAGCTATAATGCTGTCTTATTTGTATGGTGGATGGTGTAGGTGATCTAATATATGCCCCCAGAATTACAATACCCTAGTACCTTCATTTCAGGCAGTGGAAGTACACCCTAGTTCCTAAATGTAGGTTCCTAAACTATCAATAACTAATTCCTTTTTCCCCACACTATTTTGAGAACTGCAATATTTGTTGAAGCATGAAACATATTGAAAAATGGGATAATTGATTCGGGTTATGCTTAGAGAGGTAAATTTACAGTGTTCGACATGAAATAACTGACATATCATGGTGTATCTACAAGTAACGTTATGACTAACAATTATTATCATTGTATCTAATGTTGTGAAATATTGCCAACAGTTCTCTTTCTGGAATTCAAAGGATACTTTTGAAGATGATTAGATTAGTATGCAAGCTTCTCTTCCATAAGAAAAGCATGCTCAAAAATGTGTCGTCAAATATATGAAACGATCCAATTCCCAGGGTATAATATTGCGTTGTTGAATGATTCAGTGAAGGTGCTCTCTAAATAGTTCTAGTTTCAAGTATTCTAATTGGTGAGGCAGAGTTGTGTTTTTATCAACTTGGCTGGTACAATGAAATTCGGTGTTGCATGGATACACCATGCATATTTTGAACTGATAAAAAAGGGTGTTCGAAGTTAAATGGACTTGAGAAACGAGCCATCATAAGCATCCGCTGACTTTGGACAAAAGTTGGTTTCTCCTACATTCTCATTACCGATGTACTAAAACCATTAACATCATTCCATACCCAGCATTCACAGTGGTGAATTAAAGCTATGGATTGAAGGTACTGTTCATTCCTAGACCTTGGGATAGGTAAATTTCTAATTAGTTGGTGACAAATTTTGCGTTCACCAGGATGAGAGAATGTGCTAAATGTAGGTAGACGTTGTTGTAAACTAGAAAGACCCCTATTAACAAGTTTCAAGCAATAGTTTACCATGAACCATTCCCAAACACAGAAACGTTGAAGAAGGCACTTATGATACATGATCAATTAATTGCATGAAATATTACAACGATGAATGTTGCATTAGAGTAAGGATCTACGGGAATTTATTAGGTTAT
>JBBBWG010020934.1:0-13042 GCA_037176905.1 Azolla pinnata
AGTAGTAGTAGTAGTAGTAGTAGTAGTAGTAGTAGTAGTAGTAGTAGTAGTAGTAGTAGTAGTAGTAGTAGTAGTAACAACAACAACAACAACAACCATAATGATAAGAATTAGCGACGAATCGATCGTCTCGCCAGAACTAGCCTATCCTAATTAGGCCAGCTATCCAAGCTTCGCAATCGATCGATCCTGCGATCCACGTGCGGCGCTGGATCGACGCTTAATTAGCGACGAATTCCATCGAGATTTCACCTTCAGAAACCTGGGATCCATCCTTTGTGATTCATAATCTGACATGATTAATTATCGCGCATATATAATTTAGCGGCGAATCGGGCGACCAAGCGCCCGTAATCGATTAATCTGCACCTAACCCAACAATAGTCAGTCAGCTGGCGAGATCTAGTGAGCGGGTAATGCGATCGATCCACGGGCAATTACACTATATTGATCGCGGGGGAGCAATAATGCTGAATCGGTGCGTGATCTGCAACGAAATCAAAGGATTACATCGGATTAAACCAGCTAGACTAAGTAGGCATTACCTGGACACTCGTGAAAAATCCAGCGATGCCGAAGATGAAAGCGAGACCACCGAGGGCACCGATGACATTGATCGTGACCACCTTCTTGGACGCCATGATTCGCCGACTACTGCGATTCTTCAGCTCGAATCCGAGAACTGATCAATGTGAGAAAACGACGATTGCTAATTACTCGTCTTAATACTATGGTATTTATTTGAGATCGGGGGAATTCTTGGTTAAATGCTTGATCTCTGCAGCTGATTCAGGAGTTGAATCCATGGCCTTCTTTCTTACTTAATATAATCGCTCTCTTCTTCCCCATCACTACCAATGTCGAAAGGTTTCTAGTTTATCGATCCTAAGAGTCCACCGTTTGACATTAGGTCGATCACTCAGATCATACAGCTTTGTTAGAGTGTCGATAACGTGCCCACAACGATCCCACGATGCCAAAATATGGGAAGCGAGCCCTCCGGAAGGCGCATGTATTCACCACCATCTGCTGCAAAAACTCGGCGTTGATCGATGACTCTTGGAAATGCCTGACAACAATAGGAGTTATCGTCGAAAAAGATTTGATTGCCTCGATTCAATGTCCTTTCCTTGAACAAACTGTCAAAAATGGTTTTCCAGTTTATGGTAGGAAACACGATGTGACGTGGAATCAAAACTTTGTGGGTTACAGCGTTCCTGTACACGATTTTGGGTTGGCATGAACAGAACCGTATCAAGATCCAAATGGACGACGAGAGGAGATTTCCACCCTGTCCTATCTAGCAAGGATCTCTAAAAATCCGGAAAGTCCGAGGATTGATGAGTGACTCCAATGCATATCTATTTATGTTACTGATGTTGTAATATTTGGGTTATATTACTCCAAATGTATGTGTCCAGGTGGAACCACTAGGGTTGTGAACCGGGAGATGGACAATTTACTGAGAGATTCAAAATATGATTTTAATTATTAAATATTACTACAAAGTTGTTGCCAAATTTAGGAGAATAAATATAATAAAATATATAAATTATTGAGAGAGTTAGGGTTTTAGAGAGAGATTAAGAAGATTAAGATAAGAAAGAGATTAGGGTTTAGGGGAGAGAGTAGGAAGATGAGATTAGCAAAAGGATTAAGGTTTACAAGAGAGGTTAGGAAGATTGGGATTAGAAAAAGGATTAGGGTTTAGAGGAGAGATTAGGAAGATTGGGATTAGGAAAAGGATTAGGGTTTAAAAAAGAGATTAGGAAGATTGGGATTAGGAAAAAGATTATGGTTTTGAAGAGAGATTAGGAAGATTGGGATGAGAAAAAGGATTAGGATTTAAAAGAGAGATTTGGAAGATTGGGATTAGAAAAAGGATAGGGTTTAGATGAGAGATTAGGAAGATTGAGATTAGAAAAAGGATTAGGGTGTTAATAATCGGGTATTAGGGTATTAGGTATTAGTGTATATTAGGGCCTATCTTCTTCTTCTTAATCTCGTCCCTTTCAGCTTCACTCCTTTTATAGATAATGGAGTAGGTCGCCACAGAAAAAAACAACGAAAAAAAAATAGCTTGAAAAAAAGTAAACAAAAGTAAGAAGAAGATTTAAAAGTATAGATCTTATCCACTGTGCCAACTATTTTTTTTATATTGATTTATTTTCTTAATGATCTTCATTTGTGACAGATTACTTTTTTCTTTACCTACACACGATGACCCTTCTCCTTTAGGACACTCGCCCCCGCCAAACCCGTACATCCTCCGGTATGTGCCAGACTTATTCACCATCTTGGTATTCTATAGAGGCTTTTGTATCTTTGATCAAGAGGTTTTGTTCACCTTCTTGGTCCGTATTGCTCGAGTCATTTTCTGAGTTCTCCTCTCCCTCGTCCATTGTGTTGGCTCTATCTGTCAGAATATAGGGTTCTTGATGATTCTGCTTCTTGAACACCTTAACTTGTTTCCCAGTTATAGGTACTCGGATCATTGTCCCATCCAGCTCACTAAGTCGGTATGTTCCATTCTCAAACCTCTTTCGAACCTCATATGGTTCGAACCATCTTCGCGCAAATTTACGAATAGTGTTATGTTGATGGTCCAAGATGCTATCGTAAACTAACACCCAATCCCTTTCTTCAATCTTCGTTGGCCGTAGTCAATGTTTCTTGTCAAAGCGTTGTTTGTTTAGAAGTCGAGCTTCTCGTTGTCGTCATACTGCTTCTCTAATGTCCTCCAGTCTGGTTCCTTGGATCATCTCTTGCTCCCACGACAACACGGTCCATGTTGCTATCGCTCTTTAAGTAGGCATGACAAGAGCTTGCCCTGTCATAAGTTCATACGACATATAACCTGTTCTAGAACTGTGAGTTGTCCGGTCTGCCCATAATGCATATGGAAGCATTTGAGACCAAAACCCAAGTTCTTCCGTCACATGCTTTTACAAGAGCCTTCACAATCGGGCTATGTCCCGACTCTATCTTCCCGTTCGCCTCTGGATTATATGCCGTTGTTAGTGTTAGCCGAACTCCAAGTTTCGCAAAGAACTCCCTCGCTTCATTAGAATCAAGCTCTCCGCAGTTTGCTATGACTGGCCCTACACATCTATACCTACAAATAACTTCTTCCAAGAGAAATTGGCATACTGCAGCACTTGTCTTCTTCTGTAGCGCACGTCCCTCAACTTGATTTGTAAGGAGTTCATGGGCTACATGATCGACGATTTTACCGTGGCTCATGGTTACAATGTTCTTGTACACAATTGGATTGGAATGAACAGAACCATATTAAGATCCAAATGGACGACGAGACGAGATTTCCACCCTGTCCTATCTAGCGAAGGATCTCTAAAAAGCCGGAAAGTCCAAGGACTGACGAGTAGTTCTAATACATCATATCTTATTTATGTTACAGATCATATACACAAGAAAATATTCTTCCCTTGTTAAAAGAAGAAGAAGAAAAAAACAACGTCGATATCAAAGGGAAAACAAAAGATTGGCTTGAAACAAGAAAGCCAAAGGCCAAGATATACAATTCAACTTAAACGAAATCGTTCCGTATTTGGGAACAGTATTGCAGGTCAATGGCAATATCTTGACAACAAAATGTAGTCCAGAATAATGGGTTGCCCAATCAATGCTTTGCTTGCTGACAAACAAACAGCTCATGTATAGCTAAGGAGATGAAGGATAAACAAGAAGGCCCATACCTAGATACTTGCTAACATTTAAGTTAAATCTAAATATTTTGTAATAATCTATATTATTGTTTTTCGTCAAGCCCTTGATGCATGAAGGGCATATACATGCAACTGATATCAGTAAGGTTTGCTAGAGGTATTAAAGATCATCCTTCAAAGTAAGTTTGGGCATCATTACAAATCACTTAGTCCCTCAACTCAAGCTCCAAACCGCTCTAATAATGCAATCACAATAAGGATCAACCAAGAAAAGACCAATACTCGATCGATACTAGGCCGCTTTCTAATAATTGAATAACAATATTGACGTGCGATAACGATCGCCAGAACACACAAGAACCCTGAGTTATTTGTCGAGCATTTTTCGGCAGTCTAGTAATTTTTGCAGAGCCGATGGTGGGGGAACCGCTCCAACAAGCGATCGATCAATTCGATACAAGGAGAACCGGTGGAATGTTACTAGGACTTACAAAAGGACCCAGGAGGACAAATGAATGAATCGATGAATGAATGAATGAATGAATCGATGAATGAATGAATGAATGAACCGATGAATGAATGAATGAATGAATGAATGAATGAATGAGTGAATGAATCGAGCTTTACGAGCCGATGACTTCCAGGGGATGCAGTAGTTATCATCACCCGTTACAGTTGCTGCGATGCCCTGTAGGCCCTAGTTCCGTTCCAGAAGTGAAAGTATCTCACATGAATGCACAATATGTTAAATCGATAGCTCGTAACGATTCGCATTTCGAGAATGGGAACAATCGTTCGAGCAGCACCGAACGAGAGAGTGTGAAGAGAAAATGATGATTTTGAGAGATAGAGGAAGGGAGAAATAATTGAAACACAATGTTCAGATGTGAAATTTGGTAACTAAGTAATGCTCTTAAAACTTTATCACTAGGCTTCAATAAGTTTGATTATCTAATTATTTATCATCTGTAGATGTACCATATTTCCAAGTATGCAAATATTACAAACCATGATCATATTATTAATCGGATTCGATCGACGATTATCAGCTATCGACCCGTTCTAATCGTAATTTTTTACTTCCAGCTGATCCTCAATTTTGGGTCTGATCTAAGCTGCTCTATACGTCGGGCAATCTATCGATCCGCGCGTCGATCTGCAAGTCCACGGGCACGATTGCTGAAATCGTTGCGTAATGTTATCCGCAGTGATCAGTTGATCGAATCTGTATCTTATTCCTTAAGAGAAACCTAATCCGATCATCATCTGACATGATTAATATCGCGCAAATATAATTTAGCGGCGAATCAAGCGATCCGCGCCTGGGATCGATTAATCACCTACCCCAACAATAGTCAGTCAGCTGGCGAGTTCTAGTTAGCGGGTAATGCGATCGATCCACGAGTAATTACACTATATTGATCGCGGGGCGCAATAATGCTGAATCGGTGCGCGATCAGCGACGAAATCAAAGGATTGTATCGGATTCAACCAGCTAGACTAAGCACGCATTACCGGAATGCTCGTGAAAAATCCGGCAATGCCGAATATGAAAGCGAGACCACCGAGGGCACCGATGACACTGATCGTGACCACCTTCTTGGACGCCATGATTCACCGACTACTACGATTCTTCAGCTCGAATCCGAGAACTGATCAATGCGAGAAAACGATGATCGCTAATTACTCTTCTTAATACTATGGTATTTATTTGAGATCAAGGGAATTCTTGGTTAAATGCTTGATCTCTACAGCTGATTCAGGAGTTGAATCCATGGCCTTGTTTCTTAATATACTCGTTCTCTTCTTCCCGATCACTACCAATGTCAAAGGTTTCTAGTTCATCGATCCTAGAGTCAATCGTTTGACATTAGGCCGGTTGATCACTCGGATCAAACACCTTTGTGGATTCTTTAAAGTGCCCACAACGATCCCACGATGTCGAATCTGGGAAGATGCAAGTGTTCACCACCGTCATCTGCAAAACCTTGATGTTGGTCGATGACTCTGGAAACGCCTGACGACGACAGGTGTTATCGTCGAAAAAGAGTTTTTTATCGCCTCGATCCAACAAACTGTCGAAATGGTTTTCGATTTTATGCGAGGAAAACATGCGACACGAATCAAAACTTTGTGGGCTGCATGATCGACGATTTTACCAGTGGCTCAGCGTTCCTGTACACGATCGGATTGGAACGAACAGACCCATATGAAGATCCAATGGACGACAAGTGGAGATTTCCACCCTGTCCTATCTAGCAAGGATCTCTTAAAGGCTGGAAAGTCCAAGGGCTG
The DNA here is from genome assembly GCA_037176905.1 of Azolla pinnata. NCBI lineage: Eukaryota > Viridiplantae > Streptophyta > Polypodiopsida > Salviniales > Salviniaceae > Azolla > Azolla pinnata. The sequence goes on from JBBBWG010020934.1 coordinate 5,982, forward strand.
ACGAGTGTTCCGATGCATATCTAGTTATTTATGTTACAGATCATGTACACAAGAAAATGTTCTTCCTTTGTCAAAGAAACAAAAAAAACAATGTTGATATGAAAGGGAAAACAAAAAGATTGTCTTGAAAACAAGATATACGATTCGGCTTAATCGCTTAAATGAAATCGGTTCATATTTGGGAGCAGTATTATTGCAGGTCAATCAATGGCAGATCGACGACAAATGTAGTCAAGAATAATGGGTTGCCCAATCAATGCTTTGCTTGCTGAAAAACAGCTCATATTTAGCTAGAAACTTGCTAACATTTAAGTTAAATCTAAATATATGGTTACAATAATCTATATTATTGTTTTTCCTCAAGCCCTTGATGCATGAAGGGCATACACATGCAAGCGATATAAGTAATGTTTGCTAGAGGTATTAAAGATCATCCTTCAAAGTAAAATAGGATCGTTCGACAACTTTGTTTGATCTTTTGTTCTTTGCAATCTGATTAGAGTAACTTTGCTTGTCATAATGCTCTTGGGTGTTAAGACCTATTTAGCGATTTCTATCATTAGTTTCAGTGTAGTTATTGGGTGCCATTTACGCATGTCAATCTAAAGCCTCCTTCTTCCCTTTAAGAACAAGAAACATGATACCTTTAATTAGTTGCTGGCGCATGATGCCCGAGTCAAAAACATTTTTTTGCAAGGCATAACATGAGCATTCTCCCAATGGTTTCCCAATGAAATCTGGCTTTACTCGAAGCTCGTTTTCCTTGTTTTTGCGCAGCTTCGATTCGAGAGCTTGCCAAGTGTAGAGGAGAGTGATGATGTAGAACAAGGTTGGCAGAACACCTCTTTGATTCATTAATCTTTCCTCTACTCTCATGACAACATTTTTTAATTTTTTTTCCCCCCCTCTAAGAGAGCTTGTCGACAAAGTCCACAAAGTGCGATTTGTTGAAAATTCTGCCTATTTTGTGCCCTTCTTTTGACTTTGGCATGTATATCTACCAAGGTCAGAAGAAGCGATCTCGTGTTGCCAGGTTAGCGAGCCTCGACTTCTCCGATCCGACCTAGAGAAGAAAACAAAAAAACATAAACATTCCTTCAATTCTGGAAAACTTTCCTCTCTCAAACCGCTAATTCGGCACCTTTTAGTGTTGTAGAGCTCCTTCCTTGCAATGTTCTTGATTGGAGAATCGAGCATCGCTATTGTTGATTCAGGTCTTGGCGGATTCGTATACACACCCTTCCTTTTGCATTCCTCGGATCCACGACTCGCACACTGTAGCTGTTGCCATTCTCCTTGAAGCAAATCCTCTACGCTTACCCCTACCTTGATGATTGTTCTGGAAGAATTAGAATTTTAGATAGATGTTCTTAAATTCTAAAAAGTCTAATCGGATGGTGCACGCAGATGACGAGCTCGACGCGATACACTCGTCACAAACGCGTGAATACGAAAAAGCATCAGAGCAATGCCGCTTTGCAAGAATGGGGTGAAAAAAACGGAGCTTGCCGGTTTCGAAGAATGGAGCGAAAAATGGAGCTGGGGTCTTCCTGGCGCACCTGCACAAATCGAATCCCGAATGCGATTCCCACAGCGACACAAAATCGCGGGGTACTTCTTCGTAATATGAATGCATACGATGACGGCGGCAATCTACGCTGGAGGTCGCAATGACTATATATGGTACATTCAAACTAAGAGAAAGAAAGAAAGATTGTGTGTCCTTTCTTCAAGTCTGAACATGGCCCATGAGACAAAACATACAATCGTCTGTGTCTGTGTACTTGTTCCAGACCGAGTGTGTCATCGAGAGAACAGTACGTCTGACAGACACACAGATCAGACACCAGCAACAACAGAGCCTTAAAGGGAAAGGGCATATTCGGAGAGAAGATCAAGATGTCATCAAGATAGATCGGTTTTCAGTAGTATGCGGGGGTTGGGACACCGGCCTGGTAGCCACCAGGAGGGACTCCGATAGCAGCAGCTGCGGCAGCTGGAACGGCGCCCGGCTTGTTGTAGTCGGGGATCGGCGGCTGGAATTCGACGTCGGATTGCGTAGCAGGCGGAGAGCTGACGGAGGATGTTGCGACGACGTAGAAGCAGATTGCGGTCCCCGTCGCGAACAGGCTCAGCACTGCGCCCGCGATCAGGGGCCACGTCGCCGGGTAGTAGCAGAGCAGCGTTCCGTCGCTGTACGCGTCCAGCTTCATTTGGACCCCGCCCGAGTTGTAGATCCCTCCCAGGAGCAGCAGGATCGACGCGAGCACCGTCAGCGCCCTGACGAAACGCCGCAGAGGACCACGTAAAAGAAAAAAAAAAAAAATTTAACAGAGTGTTACTGGAATCGGAAAGAAAGAAAGAAAGAAAGATATATTAACGTCTCCTCATGCCAGTGCTTGGCCCATGAGACAAACCGTACGACAGTATGTTTGTATATGGATATATATATATAGGGAGAATTACCGGAACACGCCTTGCAGAAGTGTTAGTAGGTTTATAATCTAAATTTATTTTTTTAACATGTTCAATTCGGTGTTAATCAATCACTTGCATGCTACTTTTTACAACCACGTGTTAATTTGTAATTTCTAGTTTCGATGATTTATAATCTATAATGTATCTATAAAAGGTAACTTATGCCTTTTTTGTTAGCCCATCGACGAGAGTACGGTGAACTACAAGTAGAGTTATCTAATGTTCATACAAGGAAAATATCGTGTCAATTTATGTGTAAAATGGAACAGAGTCATCTACTGTTCATAAATATCGTGCCGATAATGTGTAGAAAGGATCGAAGAAGAAAACAATGAAAGAAAGACAGGGGATATGATGGAACAATCTGAGAGCGAAGTGGGAGGACAATGGGGGCATGACCAAGAGGCCAAGAGAATGTTAGCACCCAAATCTCTGTGCAATGGTAACGAGATTGGACTTGAGTCCGTTATAAATCCGGTATTCCGTATAAATCTGTTATAATTATGGTCTTTCGTATAATCAGAGTCCGAATCAGACAGGCGTTTTCCTACGTATCATCTGTTGTTACGATCTGCGACACGGACCATGAGAGGACGAGGCAGAGGATGGCGATGGTTCTCGCGCCCTGCGCGAGAAGAGCTCGCTTGGTGCAGCAGCAGACGCAGCCCGCGGCGACGTTGCCGACGATCTGCGCCGCGAGCATCAGGAAGCAGCCGACGATCCCGAGCCCGGTCGCGGGCGTCGTCTGCCACTGGCAGTACGACAGGTCGGTGGCGTAGCGGAACGTGTATGATCCATCCTGCGGACAGAGCCCTGTTTCAGATTAGGGTTTAGGGTTAAGGGTTTAGGGTTTAGGGTTTAGGGTTTAGGGTTTAGGGTTTAGGAATCAGGGTTTAGGGTTTAGGGTTTAGGGTTTAGGAATCAGGGTTTAGGGTTTAGGGTTTAGGGTTTAGGGTTTAGGTTTTAGGGTTTAGGGTTTAGGGTTTAGGAATCAGGGTTTAGGGTTTAGGGTTTAGGAATCAGGGTTTAGGGTTTAGGGTTTAGGGTTTAGGGTTTAGGAATCAGGGTTTAGGGTTTAGGGTTTAGGGTCTAGCACCTTGACGCCCGTGAACGATCCGGCGATCCCGAATATGAGCGCTAGCCCGCCGAGGAAAGCCATGGCGGTTATCACTAGAGCCCTCGTCGACACCATCTTCGGCTTGCTCGCTTAGCTTATAGCTTAGATGAAGGCTTCGAAGAAGAAGAAGAAGAAGATGATGATGATGATCAGAGCTGATTTAAGCTGATTGTAGCGATCGAATCGGCTCTGGACGATTGATGAGCTCGGATCGAAGCATAGCCTACGCCCAAGTGTGTTGGTGTGTGTTGTGAGCCCCCCTTTTTATATATACCACAAGCACCAAGCACCAAGCACCAAGCACCTCTTGACAAAACAAACCATAAAGACCCATCAAATGGTTGACTTTGTTTCCTCCGATTTTAGGCCACTGTGGCTTACTCGGGCGCTTCTCGGGCAGAAGTCGTTGGGCTCCATAAAGAATAATCGCACGAATCGGCAAGTCACGACATGGGCCAAGGGGATCGACGTGGTTTTGTGCCCATTATGATTTCCATCCATCATCCAACGTGGAACCGCGTTCCCTGTTTGATCAACAAGCATCCTTTGCAGCGTAAATCAATCGATATTGCTCCAGTTGCGCTTCCATGGGCGGCAGTGTGTCTGGTCTCAAGACACTTGATTTTCAACATTGTTCATTAACCGTCTCGCTCTTCCCCAATTCATCATTAGCTTGAAGCCACCGATGCCGAAAGTCAGAGGAGCTATGGTTCCTGTCGTTTAATTAAGCGCGAGCTTTGACGATCAGATCCGATATGCTTTTTCCAATGCGGTATATATATATAAATATATGACTCGGAGGAGACGGGGCATGTGCATGAGATCGGTGAATCGGAATACTGAGGCCCCACCCTTTGAATCCTTCTTTCGTCGGACTTTGTGAGCGATATCATCGTCGCACGACTTTGCTGCTGCTCAATCGTCGAGAAAAAAGAAGAAGAGAGTTAAGAGAAATCGCCATTCCGCCGAGGTCTTTTGTATGTTTGTATTACGATTTTACGTCAAAAGGGAAGAAGAAAATTTTTGGATACCAACGGCAAAAGGTGCGGAATAGTTTCCATTTTTTTTACCGTTCTGGATCCGATTTTGCATCGTAAAACAAAACTCAGCCCTGAAAGCCACAAGGAAAAAGTCCCACATACAAAGTTATGCAAATGAAGGCCCAATTGTGACGGGAAAAGGTTACAGTTATCTCTTGCGACAACAAAGTAAAAGTAGTTTCGATAACAAGGGTTTTATTATCGATGCTGGTTGGGGTGATGTTTATAGCTTCAACATCATATAACTGCGACGTGGCTTATGGTTGGCTTTTCTTGCAGATGTCATGTCGAGCAATCCGCCCGCCAGTCTCAGATCTAGCTCAAAGATATAGATTCGATATTGCTCCCCAAATCCCGCTACGATTCCCCCTCTCCTTGCTAATTAAAAAGATCCCCTCCAACCATCTTACCCAATCTTCGATGATGCCGATTCTTTTCAGAATCGACAGAATGGCCGGATAACGATTCTTTCCAGAATCGACAGAATGGGCCAGATAGCGATTGTTTTCAGAAATCGACAGACTCGGCCAGATAGCGATTGTTTTCCGAAATCGACAGACTAGCGAGTGATCAGGTCGCAAACCGCGGCTGGTGGTTTCGAACAAAAACCTCTCCCTCACTTGTCAGGGTCCGTGGTCGAATTTGGGCCCCACCACACAATCGACGGGGGCCCGATACCACCGCCATCGTCGGTTTCTCGGTTATCGTCGACAAGCACCCCGTGCCCTAAGGGGCTACAATCAGTGAGGGGGTTCAGGGGTTCATTCAGGGTGGTTCTGGACATACAAACAGGGGGTTCGAAAAACCCAGCTCTGTTCTGCTCTTCTGTATCTTGTATCTGTCGGTGTGTTTCGGGGTTTTGCGAAAAGTCTCGATATCGGTTTCGTTTGTCAGTCTCTTCGGACCCGGGGACGTCGGGAGGATCGTCGGTCGGTTTCACACCATGCCGCCTGGCGGCGGCGGCGGCGGCGGCGATCTGGGATAAGACCACGCGGACGCGGTGTACAAGGGGAGCTGCTTCCAGCCGAGGCGCAGGAGGCCACCGCCGTCGCTATCGTCTTGAAAGAGCGAGTAGCTGCGCTGGCACGGCGACATGTTGAGGAGCAAGGCGGCGAGGGCGGCGGCGTTGCCCGCGAGCGACACTTGCCGGAACCCGGCCTCGGCCATGTTCTTCCTCCAGCACCCGAACCTCCTCATCGCCTCCTCCTCCTCCTCCTCCTCCTCGCCCTCGTTATCGCCATCGCCATCGCCATTGCCATCGCCATCGCCATCGCCATCGCCATCGATCATCGGCGGTGAATCGGAACCGAAACCGAGGACGAGGTTCTTGATCTCGCACGCGAGGAGCTGCTGCTCGATCGCGTAGCGCTCGTCGCAGTTGGCGAGGCCGAAGGCGGCGCCGACGGAGTCGAAGAGCGCGGAGTAGTGGCGGAGGAGGGCATTCGCGAATCGATCGATCGAGCTTCCGCCATAGCCACCCAATGAGGAGGAGGAGGAGGAGGAGGATTGGGGATCGAGATCGAGATGGAGATCGAGATCGGGCTCGACGAGGGTCACGATGTCGGGGCGGAGGTTGCGGAGGAGGCGAAGCGCCCACGAGTCGGAGACCCCGGGGCCGAGGACGTCGTAGAGCGAGTGGCGGAGCCAGTGGACGGCGACGGCGTCGGCCGGGCTCCTCCGCGAGGCCGGCGGTGTGAACGCGTCGGCGAGGTCCTCCGCGAGGAGGCCCGGGCCCGGGACCACGCCGCGGAACGCGAAGCGCAGCCGGAGGCCCGCGGCGAAGTCCGCGAGCCGCCGCCCCGTCGCATCGAGCGCCTCGGGGCAGGTCCCGAGCCCCGTGATGCGGATCTCCAAGCCTTCATCATCGCCATCGCCATCGCCATCGCCATCGCCACCATCACCACCATCATCATCATGATGATTGGTGCTACTATCAATGCCCGATGCATCGGCGCGCGCCCGTAAATCCGGCCTCGATGTTGTTGTTGTTGCTCTTCTTGATCTCCTTCTTGTTGGTGTTGCTGATGTGCTGCTGGTGCTTGCCAGCATGTTGAAGAGCGCGGGCCATTGCAGGCCCTGCATCACGTCGAAGTCGATGATGTGCACGCGCCTGCGGCCCCGCACCGCGTCGGCGATCGCTTGGTTCGCGGTGAAGTGCGAGAAGCGCACGTAGGGGCAAGCCGCGTTGAAGAGCTGGAACGCGGGCGCCACGGCGCGGCTCCTCCACCGCGCCACCGCCGCCGCCGCCGCGGCGGTGTGGTCGGATCGATCCATCCCGAGCCGCCGCCGGCCGTCGGATCGAGCCCTCCCGAGCCTCCGCCGGCCGTCGGATCGAGCCCCCCCGAGCCTCCGCCGGCCGTCGGATCGACCCCCCCCAATCCTCCTCCCGCCGTCTTATCGACCCACCCCACCTCTCCTTTCCTCCA
>JBBBWG010020956.1:0-13019 GCA_037176905.1 Azolla pinnata
GGATGCTCTAGAAGGTTCTAGAATGTTCTAGAAAGTTCTAGAGTTTTCTCTTAATACAACAATCACTATATCATGAAGAAGTAGCTCTTAACATTTCACGTCATGATAAACTACTTCAATGGTTAGGCTTCCCTATCATGTAGTACGAGATCTTGGGTTCAAATCTAGGGAAAGTATAATGGTCATTGATTGCTTACAAGGGGTGGGGCAGCGACGAATTTGCCTGGTGTAAATACTACGACATGAACACTATGCCTTCTTGGATCAGTTACCCTTCGCTCATGATATCTTCTGGCCACGCATTCTATCTCACAAAATCCTTGAACGTTTTCATGAAGCGCTCCAAGAAAAACATCCATGCTGGAGACTAGGCCGCATATCATATCGCCATATCCTGGATAATGTGCACCAGCAGATGCACCTCACTAGTGAGAATGGATCGCGGAAAGGTATCCTCAAGAAGACACACTATCTCTACTACTTCTACTTGGGCCGTCTCTAGACTTGTTGGGTCCACCTCTTTCGTGCTTACAAAACGGACGAGCATGACGAGCTTGTATAAACACTTTCGGAGCGATGCAGAAGCTATTCTTGATACGCAAATCGCTAAAATGAACTATTGAAAAAATAGAAATCGTTAAATATTAGTTAGTAGCTGGGTTATAAAATCTAAACTGATTAAAATTTTATGTAACATCTGATGTCAATCATGGGACTTCAAATCCACGAGTTGTTCCACCCCTTTGCGTCTTTGTTTGGAGAATGCCCCTCTCAAACATCGCATATACCTAGTTGGGGTTCTGACCGTGGTGATCATCTCCTTTACATCTCGCATTTCTGATCTTGTCAATGTCCACGGAGCCCTTGGTAATATCACTTGTCCATTTTTGCGCTCCACTAGCCATGCACTGGGCATCTTCCCACAACACTGCAAATCCATCCGAATAGCCAATGAGTCTCGGATGCCCATCAGATGGTCTCACACCGTCGTTGCCACATTCTTGAAGATGTGCATTGGGTCCAATAAGTGGTTGATTTTGAGGTCCTCCCAATACGGCAACTCGAAAAATATTGAAAACATGCACACACATCACACAAAGATAAGGGTTTACAATAAGAGTTGCTACAAACATGCGGCAAACTTGCAGCAAACTTGCGGCAAACATGCAGCAAACAAGCGGAAAAAATGCGGCAAACTCGTGGCAAAGTTGCAGCAAACTCATGGCAAAGTTGCAGCAAACACGCGGCAAAGTTGCTGCAAACTCGCGGTAAAGTTGCTACAAACTTGCTGCAAAATTGCTGCAAAGTCGCGGCAAACTTACTACAAGCTTGCTGCAAACATGCTGCAAATAACATAATCTTAGACGCTCTTACCTGGACATCCTTGCGCAACTTCCCCATTAGCTTGCACCCACATCTCCTTCCACTCTTTCATAGTGACACATCTTGGCATTTTCCCGTTTTCAACTGGTTGATAGCATTGATGCGTGGGTGGAAGAAATCTACCATGATTTGAATAAATCACTCGTTTGAGGTGAGGTGGTCGTGTAGACACGAGGGATAGTCCACATCTCGGACAGGCATGGTACCTTGAAGTCGATAAACCTATGAGTTAAAAATGACTTGTGTTAGAGTAATTACGAATTGTCCTTAAATGTAGATACAAGAGATCTAAATCGAGTTTTGGGTTCTAACCTGAACATTGCCCGAACCCTAGGAAGTAATGCATTGTCCACATTCGAATTGCTCGAAGGTTGAATAGGTGATTGGGATGGGCCTCTGACATATCCTTTATTGGAACCCCTTGCCATAATATCTGCAGCTCTTCCACAGGTGGTGCCAGGTACACATCCATATTGGCGACCTTGTACTTTCTAGGGATGAGTGATAACACAATATGACCCTTCTTGATAGCCATGTGTGGAGGTAGGTTGTAATTCACTAGCACAACTAGCCAAACACTGTATGAGTTGTTTCGAAGCCCAAATGGGTTCACTTCGTCCATCCCTAAACCCAGCCTCAAGTAGCCCGGTTCATCTCCAAATTCAGGCCAAGTAGTATCGATATGTTGCCATGCTGGGGAATCGGCTGGTATTCTCCACTTGCCATCTTGGCTCCTATGTGATACATCCAAATCTATCTATGAGGCGATGGATCGACATTGAAACATTATACGAAGTCTCAAGAATAACCAGGAACTATCGGGTAAGGTTTAGGGTAGCAAATCATGAATGTTGCAGCAATTTTGAAGCAAACATGCAGCAACCATGTTGCAAACTTGCAGCAACCATGTTGCAAACTTGCAGCAAACAAGCGGCAACCATGCAGCTATTTTGCAGCAAACACGCGGCAAACTTGCAGCAAATTCGCGGCAAGCTTGCAGCAAACTAGTTGCAAATTCGCGGAAAAATGACAACAATTTCACGACAAACTTGTTATAAAAGTGTGGCAAACTTGCAGCAAAGTTGCTGTAACTTGGCAGCAAACTAGCTGCAAAAGTGCGGCAAACTTGCAGCAAAGTCATTGCAATCTTGCTGCAATTTAGCGGCAAACATGAAAGAAAATTTGTAAACAATATAGTTTTAGGCTAACCTTGCGAGGAACTTGCAATGATGATACGTCTCATCGATATCTGGCCTCTCCACACTTGGGGCTTTCAGACAGATCTGCTAATTCACCTCGGAATAGCACATAGTCGTTAATACATGCATGGATTCTGACGTAGTCGAACCCATGCAATGTGATCATCTGTTTCCTTGCATCTTCGTGCAAAGCTGGATGACGATGGGGCTGCGGCAACATCTTCCCCATGAGACTTAGCAATGCATCCACCGATGCATTACTCCATCGTAAATTTGTGTTCTAGCAACGTGTAGTAATGCCGAAAAGTCGGAACTAGGGCCTTCCCTTGCCGACGTTCTTCAATCATATCTTCCATTTGCTGATTGGGATCCTATTCTTGCGCTGCTAAACCCTCTAGATCATCTATTGCTTCATTCAAACGTTGTCGTACACGCCTCTTCTTCTTTAGCCTCTGCCCTTGCCCGATTGTAGTAGTCACGTAACAACCGCGGTGTTAGCCCTTTAGATGAAGAACTAAGACTAGGTCGTGGTTGAATACGAATGGTAGTACGATCGTAAAGTTACGAATAGTACGATCGTAAACTCTAACACTTACTCAAGCATAGAACACAACAAAGACAGAATCGACACAAGATGATGGACAGGAATCGTTGTATTGCGTATTAATTTCCTCAATCCTCGGACTATTTTTCGGACTCCTATACAAGTAAGCCCCATGGCTTTATATACAAGCTTGGTACCCCTTCGGATCTCCAAGATGTCTTATTACATCGTGTCGGTTCGGATCTCCCTTCGAAGATTTTCCGATTTTTCCAACAGGTCTTATTCCTGTAATTTTCGTAATGTTACGAATTTACGACTTACGTCGTACTTTCGTAATATTCCGGCCAACACTATGGCACGCCCGTGAAACAGCGTTCCACACGTCGAACCCATAGTTTCGCAAAAATGAAAATACAATACAATACAATACGAGGTTTCACTCCTCGTTTAACACATGCCAAATCAGCGGTTCTGCGGAATCGTCCTCCTCAACTTCTTCTTCTGGATTCTCCATCTCTTGCGCAGCAGGTACGATAGGTTCCGCTACGGCCTCCAGTTCCGTTACGACCTCCATTTCCACCTGCATAGTCCGAACCTGCTCCTCATGTCGTTCTAACAACTTAGTGATTTCCTCACGATGTGTGAGAGCTATCTGCATAAAGTCCGTTAGATTTTTCTGCACTGCTTCACAGTTGGCCTTATCCAACTTCCAAAATCCTGGTCCACGAAGTTCCCGGTTGGCCTTGTCCGCGCGAAGCACTTGCAATTCCGCCGCTTGTTCGGACCAGCTTTGTAATGTCGTAGCTGTTGCGACCTCTATCTCGGCTTTTTTCTTCTCCAGGAATTTGTCGACTATCCTTCGTAGGTTGGCCTGAGCAAGGTACATCTTCTTTCCAAGCTCTGCCTGTAGTCGGTCGACCTCCTTTTGATGCTCCGTTGCGACCTCTATCTCGGCTTTTGTCTTCTCCCGGAATTTGTCGACTATCCTTCGTAGGTTGGCCTGAGCAAGGTAAATCTTCTTTCCAAGCTCTGCCTTTAGTCGGTCGACCTCCTTTTGACGCTCTTTGCCGATACTCCGAGCCTTTCGTAAGTCCTTGTGTGACACCTCCAGTTCCATTTTCAATGGTCCTAATTCGTCCTGGAATTGTCGGGCACGTCAGATTGCGCCATCCTTTTTTTCATTAAGCTTCGTAACTTCCGCGGTCAAACTTACGACTTCCTGTTGCATCCGGCCATTTTCCTTGGCCGTACTTTCCACATCCGCCGTAAGTTGAGTTTGGATCCGCTTCCACTCCACGGTTCTCTTTTTTTGGTCCTCCTGAAGAATCTGAAAAGCATCGAAAATTTTCCGTGCCTCTTTCATTGCCTCCTCCGCATCCGCCTTGGCGACACCAAGTCATCGTTTGCACGACTTGACGTCCGCTTGAGCTTCCTTAAGCTGTTTGCGTAGTTTTTCCGCATCGGTACGAGCCCTTCGTTCCGCCACGAGCTCCGCTCGTACTTTTGCCAACTCCTCCTCCTTAGCGTCCAACGCCCACCGGAGCGCTCCTTGCTCTTTTTCGGCTTCAGTGATAGCCGTGACTTTCCGCTTGAGTGCGTCTTCGTAGTTTACGACGCGCCGTTTCCATACTTGCAAGTCACGCTCCACGGTCGCCGAATTCTGAGCTTCAATCCTTTCGCTGCATTCGCACACTTTCTCCATCGTCTTCTCCAACATCATCATGATTTCGTTCGCGTCCTCGCGCGCCGAATCAATCTACGTCTTTGCCTGCCCTCCGCCAGCCGTCACGACCGTAGCCGCTATACTAGCTGGACCAGAACGGTCTCGACCTCCCGTTCGGTTTCCTCCCGCTCTTGTGCGATCTCCTCAGCCACTTTGGTTGCTTCAAGCGTCGGTGCGCCGACCATCTCCATGACTGGCTCCTCACCTTCGGTCGGTGGCCGCAGCTCATCCTTACTTCGTACGGGTTCGACAATCCTTTCCTCCTATACACTCGCCACCTCCGTGGCCAAAACTGCGCCTTCCTCCGCGCTATGTACAGACATCGTCAAAATCTCGGCCGTACTTCTCGGCCTTCCTACCTCTTCTACGGCTTCCGTGATTGGTGCAGAGCTTGTCGTCTTTAACCGTATGACGATACGGCCCTCGGATTCTTGTAACCCCAATATCCTCCGCTTCTTTTTCCGTTTCTCCTTCGCCGATTTTCTCGGGGGTTCGGAAGCAGCATGCGTTATCTCTTCCTCCTCGAAGGTCATGATTTCCACCTCCGAGTCTGGCTCTGCCGCCCCTTCTCCGACCTGCAGCGTGTCGGCATCCCACATTTGCGGTGCGATCGGAATCCGTTCTCCGAGATTCCAAGTTGGAATCTGGACTCTGATGCTTCGGCTTCTACCGCCGCCATGGTTGCTCTCGATTCCAGCTCTAGTACCGGCTCCAGTGGCTCGGCCTTTGCCTCCGGTGCCGCCTGTCGTACAGCTGTTGAATCCGATGCTGGTGTCGCCGGCTCGACTCCTTCAATCGGCACGACGCGCACCGTGGTTCGTCGCGGGGGTCCGAACACCGGAAATTGTACGATTGAAATCGTACCCGTTTCCTGTGTCCTTGACGCCGGTCGTCGCAACCGCCTCCTTGGCCTCCGCAGCTCCTCTTCTGCGGTTGCCGTGACCTCCCGGATCAGGGCTTCCAACGTGATGACGGCCCAGTCGAGGGCCGTGTTCTTCCAACCAGCAATGATGATGCTACTGCTGACCTTTGTCACCGCGTAGAAGGCTCTGTTGCAGTAGCATCCACTGCATGCAAAAGCTGGCGTACTCCTTGAACGCTGCGCTCCTGCCATTGGTCACTCGGAACGACTTTGCCGTCGGCGAATACTCGCCGAAATACTTGGTGAGGGTGGAGTCGTCGTAAATCTCGACCCGCTTTTCTCCGCCTTCCTCCAAGTCGAGGAAAGCCCGGATGGCTTCCAGGGACATCTCGTCGATGTCCACCCGCACTAAGGCTTCGTCCAAGTTCACCCATGGCATCACCTGGCCGACGCGCAAATAGCCGCCTAGGCCTCGTTGAATGAGGCGAGCCACCAGTCGAGAGGACGTCTGTTCGGTCGGCCTCATTTTCGCGATCGCAAGCGCTCAATTTCCGTTGCAGAAACAATAATAGGAATAAAACTAGTTTGCCGTCGCAGCGTTATTTATACCCTTCAGCTCGGCGGTTTAATCTAAAAAAATCTCGTATTATTGTGACTAATAGCGTGCACCGCCCATCTTTTGGCAATTATGGCGCGCCGCCACGAAAAGTAATAATAGCTTCTCGCCGGCCAAGTTGTTCTTGCGTTTCTCAGATTGCCATACCAAGTAATGATTGCTTTTTGTCACCAGTTCTCGGAAAAGCAACTAAGAATATACTGGTTCTTCACACGTGTGACCCTGCGTCGACCGTCCACACGTGCGACAGTTATTCCTATTGATTGCAGTATGAGGCTGTTAAATGCTCGAATCCCGACAAAATCTCGCGAAAATTCACCGAATCCTACCCGAATCTTTCCGAAACCTCTTTTCGGCCATAATTTTCCGGATCCTTTCGGACTCATGGCCGCACCTTTCCGGAATTCGTACTTCCGCACCTTTCTGAAATTCGTACTTTCTGGAATTTTCTTTCGCACCTTTCCGGAATTCGTACTTTCCACAATTCATTTCCCAGCCGCACTTTTCCGACATTCGGGATTCCTTTACACGGCCGCCCTCCTTCGACCACGCCTATTTCTTCCTACTCCATGAGCCACTACCATACCTTTCGCGATATCCTACTCGGATCCCTCCGAGCCCGACTCAAGTCCGTCTGAGTCGCTGTATCTATTGTCTCTCCAGCCTGATACGATCGCTTTGCCACTTCCGTCACCTCACGGAAGGCATAATACGGCGGGTCCTCTGTCGTACTTACTGTCCATTCAGCCTAGTACGACCTCGTTGGATCCCTGTCGTAAAGGTACGGCTGCTTTACTCCGTGTCCGCGGTCGAGACCCCTTTCGAAGCCTCGCCGAAACCGTCATTATGAATAAAAGGGTTGGGTGGCAACTTTCCGTAGTACGGCTTTAGGCGAAACCCGTTCGTCCATTGGGGTAGTACTTCCCCGGAAAGAGTGCCCTGTTGGTATGTGCCGCTCTCCTCGTTCACGATCCAGTACAGTCCCGTCCATCGTAATCGTAACTTTCCAGGCATAAGGCCAGAACGAGCCTGGAAAAGTAGTACGGCTTTGCCTTTTCCAAAGCGCAATTCATTCCGTTTTCGGTGCCGGTCTACAAATGCCTTTCGTAGCCGTTGTTCATGCTCCAATGCCTCCATACTCCGGATTCGCTCTTCCTCGAGTCCTAGTAACTGCACCACCCGTGCATGTTCGGATTCCGACTCGTTCAGCTTGTGCTCCATCTGAATCCACAGGCTTGGAACGATGAACTCCGATGGCATGACATCTTGTTGAGCACCCGGTCGGTGGACAATATCGAACTCGTATTCTTGTAAGAGCAAAGTCCACCGAGCTAGCTTGCCTGTCAGCGATGCTTTGGACACCAGGTACACCAGTGCCGAATGATCTACGTGGAAAGTGAACCTCTTCTCAAGCAGATAATGACGGAACTTCGTCACACTGTAGATCATTTCGAGAGCCTCCCGCTCGGTTGTTGAATAGTTCTTTTCCGCCTTTGACAATCATCGGCTAGCGTAGTACACTGATCGGAACCATTTCTTTTCGTACTTTTGCATCAATACGCTGCCGATTGCTATGTCTGATGCGTCCACAAATACGTGAAACTCTTGTTCCCAATCCGGGGGTTGTACCACTGGAGTGCGTGTCAGCAAGAGTTTTAATGCTGCAAAAGCCTTTTCTTCCTCCTCAATCCACGTGAACGGTTCCCTATGAACCGCTGTGTGAAGGGGCGTGGCAAAATCCGCCAGATGGCGAATCATTCGACTATGCCACCGAATCTGCCCCAAGAAGCGATTGAGCGCCTTGGCATTGTGTGGCGTTGGAGCTTCAAGGATGGCTTTCACCTTGTCGGGGTCCATTGCAATTCCGTCCTTGCTAACAATGTGTCCGAGCAACATCCCACTAGTTACTGCAAAGGCACACTTTGTCGGATTCAGGCTCAGTCTCGCTTCCCGACACTTCTTAAGGCATAACTTGACGTGTTGCAAGTGCGCCTTACGCGTTCCAAAGACTGCAAAGTCGTCTACGAACACTTGCATAAATCCAGGGATATATTCTTCAAATATTTCCATGATAATCCGTTGGAAGGTAGTTGGGGCCGTCTCTAATCCAAACATCATGACGACTGCCACAAAGACACCCCATTCTGTGACGAACGCGGTTTCTTCCTGGTTATATCCGCTGAATCCGTCCAGAAAGTTGTACATCTCGTGCCCAGCTACTGTGTCGAGTACACCATCCGTAAACGGTATGGGAAAAGCGTCCGTGATGGTTGCTGCGTTCAATTTCCGATAGTCGACACAGACCTGCAGCTTGCCGTTTTTCTTCGGGACCACCACGATTGGGCTTAGCCATGTTGCCGGTTTGACTGGCCTGATAAAGCCCACCCGAAGAAGCTTGTCAATCTCCTCTTTGACTTTCGCTGTGTAATTCGGGTTCAATCGATACCGCCGTTGCTGCACTGGAATTGCATCTTTCGCCAGGTTTATCTTATGATGATAAAACTCTGGATTAAGCCCCTTCATCTCCTCATATGACCATGCAAACATGTCCTTGTAGACCCGGAGGACATTGGTCAACTATTTTTGAATTCCGCTTCCAGCTCCTTGGCCACCAAAACGTTGTGCGGTTCCTCTGTCGTTCCCAAATTCAGCTCCTCGAGTTCGGTTGGCCGAACTCGTTGGGACACCGCCAACTCCCGTTCCAAGGCTTCCCTGGCCCTGTCGACTTCAACGGCCGCCGCATCAGCCGAGTACTGATACGGCGCTGCTTCCTTCACGACATCTATCTCGTACAGAGGCACCAGGGTTGGATTCTCCTGAAGGAAGGCGTTAGCTTCCTCCTCCGTTTGGCCCTCCAGCATATTTACGCTTTCAGCGTATACTAGAGTCGTAGCCTTGTCCGGTGCACGACCCTTTGTCGTGTGTATCCGGATCTTCCTTCCTCCCCGCCGGAATGTCAGCACGTTCTTTGGCCAATCGTGCTTCATTCGGCCTGTGCATAATCATGGTCGCCCCATGAGGATGGGGTAAGCATCCTAGTGAGGCAGGTCCATGATTACCATGGAAATGGTGAATACGTGCCCTTGCACAAACATTTCCAGGTCCGGAATCATTCCGATTGGCCGGACCAAGCTACAATTCGCCATGCGCAGCCAAAACTTACACGACTCCCACTTTGTGATCCCCAACTGCCGACATGTGGCCATACTAATCACGTTTATCCCAGATCCTTCGTCGATTAAAATGCCTGCGATCCGTTGCCCGCCTACGATGGCCTCCATGTTCAGGCACTCGCAGTCCACTACGTGCTGATCGACTTCCGTGAGTTGTACTGCGGCTGCCGATGTCGTTCTCGTACCTTCCAAGGTACGACGTATCCCTTCTCCGAATCTTGGCACTAGCCGCAGCAACCGCTCTAGTGTCATTGTGATTTGTACTCCTGCCAAATCCGAAATGTCGGGCTCAATTTCGCGGCCTGAAATACCTGCGGATTCCCAATTCGCCTGCTCGTCGTGTGTGAGCTGGGCTTGTATCTCGGCGGTTTGTTGTGCGTTCGCCGCTTCTACCCATTGTTGCTCCTGCTCTCGGACCCTATCCTGTTCAGTCCATTGTTTCATCCGAGCGCGACTGCGAGTCATCACTACCTATACGACTGGCGTAATTAGGCTTACCGCCGGGCCTTTGCTCGACAACGCTTCCCCCTTATTTGACGCCTAGCCGGCAGGGGGGTGTGGGCAGTCCCGTGTGAAGTGGCCGAGTCAACAACAACGGAAGCAACGTTGGTCCTTTTCCGGCTTCCATCGGTCCCACCTCCTATTCCCCTATGGCCTGGACAGACCGGCCTCTTGTCGCTGGTCGGCCTCTTCCTGTCGGAAGTGAAAATTCTGGAACTGGGGCCGACCACTACGTTGGAATGGTCGTCCGCCGCGGTTGTCGTGGTTGAACCAGTTGTGATAGCTTTGTCCCCGATTCTGGACTGGTACCAGTTCAACAGCATGTACCGCTGGTGCGTTTTTCCGTGCCAGCAGGTTGTATTCGCACGTCACTGTGGTGTGCGTCCGTGCTTGGCACAAAGCGTAGCGCTGCATGCATTCCACATTTGAATGTCCAAATTGCAGACACAGCGTGCACTGTACCGCCTGCTGGAAGGCCCTTTCCTTTGCCTTCGGGGAAGGTGCGAGAGCACAATTTTTGGGACAACCCAAGTCCGAGCTGTTGGTAATCCAAGTTCAACGCCTATTGACGATCTTTGTTAGGGGCACCGTGGAAGAATCCATCAACGCGAAGGAAGCTCGTAGCGGTTCCCGTAGTGCCTTCAGAAACTGTCGTTTCTAGATGTCCTCTGGTGGAGGCGTATCTAGCATGGCTTGCACGGCATGGAAACATAGCAAAAATTCCGCTACGGACACCCCCGCTTGCTGTTGCAGCGAATAATACTCCTTCAGCACTTCCTTTGGATCGATCTTCTCTTGGAACAGCTCCTGGAACTTGTCCACGAGTTCCTGAAACGTCGTGAACGTGTTGATATCTTGCTGGGTGTATCAGCGTGCAGCCTGCCCTTCCAAAGATAGCTGAAACTCCACGATCATGGATTGCTTCCGTTCCGTTGTCGTACCGTATGGCACCGGATCTTCGCATGAGTCGGGCGATGACCACTGGGGTCCTGGAGGAGGAGAAGTAGAGAATGAAAGAGAGAGATCAAGATGGATTGAGAAGGGTTTATCAATATAATTCTTCAGAATGTTGCCGACAAGCTCCTGATGATCCCCGATAATGATCTTTTGGATTAATAATTTGGGGACTTGATGATGATTTCGGAATTCATGAGATGATTTTCTGGTACATGATTTGATCCCGAGCTGACCCTTAGGGCTTCAACTAGCCCTGTTTATATAGGTGAGAGAAGCTATGCATGCACGCATGCATGCTAGTTGTGCATGCACACATCTCATGCATGCATGCTAGTTTTGCATGCGTGCATGCACACGTGTCGTGCATGTGCTCATGCACACTAGCGTGCATGCATGCTTTTGTTGTATGAAAGGCACAGGAATAGTTTCTATGATATGTAGATGCACTTAGCCTCACTCATGAGACATTAGCGTAGTGGAGAACTCTCAATTTAATGACGTGGAGGTATAAGGTTCAAATCCTACCCTATGCACGTATAATGCTAAATTATCAATATGATATATATCCTACCCTATGCATGTATTTAGAAGGGGTGTCTCGAATACGGGCATCTAATGGCCGTGTTCACACTATCCATAAGTGGACTGGTCATATTTGTAATATGTCAAAATGGTTGGTGCCCTAGCCTGGGTGTATAAATACCAGGCTTGTATGGTCGTCCAAAGTTGGTTGCTCCAACTTTAGTTAATGGTAAAGTTCCATTTTGTGCCTATCTCTCTCTCCTACTCTCTCGTGTCTTTGGCCGCCACCTCGAACCTCTTCAGATCTGAAGTCCCTCCTTCAGATCTGATCTTCTCTCAGTTTTAACTCCCATCTTGACGGCTCCACCATACTGCTAGAAGCCAGTGATTTGTTCTGCCTGACGTCCTTATTCACAACATTTGGTATCAGAGCCAGGTTCGTTCGCTGCAGGCCGTCATCTGCTACTGCTGACTTCCTGCTGTATTCTGCTTCGCGTGGATGTCAAGAAGGTGCGGTATAGAGAAGATTCGACACAGTTACGGCCATCCGTAACTTCCGACCGGCTGACAAAGACCTTGTGTACTGAGAGTTTTCGACGACGTCTTCTGCTATACGACACACCATTGTGTTCTTCACGACGTCAGGAAGAGATCAAGAGTTACGAAACTAACTTTGGAGCAACCCACAGGGAGTTACGACCATTTTTCCGCAACCTGCAGAAAAATGTTTTTTCTCACGGTCTAGTTAGTGCAGTGTACGACTAGATAACGATTTCGACAGTCATACTCTCTTTGACAGTGCTTCATACACACTTCCGGCAGAGCCAGTGGCTTGTGCCCACTCCGTGTAGAAGTACTTTGGCCGACATCCGCTTCAGAAGAGTCTTCACGACTCGTTCTTCTATGGACTAGGCGTATAAGTCCGACGACAACTCGGACTTTGGCGGTGCGGCTTGTACTCACTTCGGGCAGAGTCGGAGCACTTGTGTCCATTCCGAGTAGAGCCGTGGCCCGCTACGGAGCTCGTGTCCAACTCGGCTAGGCGTAATTCGGGCAAACTACCATGCAGTCATAACCACCCGTGGTCGTAATCACTCCGGGCAGAGCTTCAACCCCCGACAGGTCCGATATCAACTCGGACCTTGGCGAAGCAGTGCATACTCACTACGAGTAGCGCCGTTGCTCGCTCCGAAAGTTCGTGTTCAATCCGGCTAGACGTAATCCGGGTAGACTGTCGGGCAATCGTACTCACTCGTGGTCGTAGTCACTCCGGACAGAACTTATACGTTCGTGCTCAACTCGGTTAGATCGTATTCGGGTAGACTGCAGTGCAATCGTCCTCACCTATGACCGTAACCACTTCGAGCAGAACTACGTACAAGCCTTCCCGACAAATAGCTTCAACATCCGGCTCATCGGAGATGAGCATACGTAAGTTCGACGGGATGAACTTCAACTTCTTGAAGGAACAGATGCAAGACTATCTAATAGTTCGCGGCTACATCGACCCAATCGAGCACGACACGGCTCCGGCATCCT
>JBBBWG010020978.1:0-12990 GCA_037176905.1 Azolla pinnata
TCTCCCTCTCTCTCCCCTTCTCTCTTTCTCCCGCTCTCCCTCTTTCCTCCCCTTTACTTCTTTTTTCTACCTCTCCTACCTTCCTTCCCTCGCTCTCTCTGTCTCTCTCTTTCTCTCTCTACCGAGCGCCGCACGTCTGCAACCACAAACAAAACCATCATCCTCCTCCTCTTGGGAATATGTAACTATATTGCCCTATAGATTAGTTCACATGAAATCATTTATAATATTTAGAGATATAATAAAAGATACCCCTGCTAGATTATGTCATATAATATATGTAATTTCAAAGTTAGAGATAGTTATCATTGGTTGATCACCATGTGTATTGGAAGGTGGGGTTGTAAGATGTGTTTTGTTTCTGAGTTAATGTTCACGTACTATATCTAAGGGTCTTCTGAATGCACCTCGACACAAACAACACCAACATATTATACTTGTCAGTGTCGGATCTCCCACATCCAAACTTTGTTGACTCCTTGTTGTGTATCAAAATAGTGATCACTAAGGATCGAAGAAGGGAAATGAGGAGGTGGAGATGGGGTCATGATGATGAATCTGAATCAATAATTTGCACATATATCAATCTCAAATATAGTAATATCTCAATGGTATGTTTACTTTTTATAATTAGAGATATTCGAAATCTGGAAACAGTGTCATACGACCAATTGCACTTCAGAAAAGCACTTGGGCTTGTTTCCGGAAAGAGGCACGGTTAAATGTGCAGGCATCACAACAAAATGTATTTTTCCTTTTATATAGATTAATTGAAAGTTATATTTTCCTTAGCCTCCATTCTTGATTTTACGATTTTGTGTAATAAGTTGTATTATCTAGTTGATTCGCTAGGCTATACCCCAAGCGATCGCACATGAGAACCCAACGATAATTTTTATAATGCTCAAGTTCTTATTCAGAACTTCCATCATCTCTATCCCAACAAATGCAGCCCTATATTGATCTTAATGACAAGTGAAAGGAATCGTTCTAGAAGGAAGGATAGCGTAATGAATTCGTGAACATTATATTTTACGTGAACTTGAACCCAAGGCCTCGTTTACATAATCCAAAGCCTAAACATTAAGGGAAATTATTATGACGTAAAATAATAAATGCTACTTTTCATAGTGATTGTTGTATCAAAGAAAACCCTTGAACTTTCTAGAACATTTAGAACATTCTAGAACATCTAAGAATAGTTTAGGTCTGGAACATTCTTGAACATTCTAAAAATCGTTAGCCTATTTCATAAAAACCTATAAATAGAGACATATATATTCTATCAAATCAGTTCGAATCGACGCTAGTCTTTAGCTCCAACCCCACCCTGTATCTAACTCGTCCTTGTACTCATTTTATTCTAATAAACCCACTTTTCTCTTATGAATCCATACCGGTCTTTTCTTCTATTCTCTTATATCTTCTTTCAATCGTTCAAGCTTTTGCTTTGTTTTGGTACTAACTAGAGATTGAAAATGGTTCGACTAATGGTGTTCTTAGAAAAGAAAGATTTTATAGATTATATTATCTAGAGGTAGAAGATGAGTATTATTTTACATATAGTTGTCCAACTTACGTTAAAATAAGGTAAAAATATTACAACTTGCTCGAACCCTCTCCCACATTTCCCCAATTACTCGAGATCCTTGATATTAAGACACTAGGTAAGTATCCTATAGAGTTAGAGAGAGAGAGAGAGAGAGAGAGAGAGAGAGAGAATGCTAATTAAAATCCCCCTACTTCCCACCAACACTTAATCACATGTTTTTTCGTGGTCAAAAGGGGATGGTGAACATGGACATATTACAACTACCACTCAACCTCTCTATTCTTGAAACAAAAACGCAAAGAGTGGCGAAACGTCCTTGGATGCTTGGTTTCAAAATCACATGTACTCATGCGACAGATGTAAAGATAATAAGAGAACATGAGCTATCTCGATTACGAGTGTTGTTTCGGACACCACAAACCTTACCTCCCTCATCACCCTGCCTTTTTTTTGTGATACTTGAATTGCCTTTTCTTTTGTAATACTTGAATAACATTTAAATCTACCATCAACATATAAACATTTATTCTGGAGTGGAAATATATCACTGGAAATTACCTTTCCCCGATTAACTTTTTATCACTAAATCTATAATGTATTATGTTTTCTTTTTTGTACTTTCGATGATTGGGTATACATCCCATTGTTGGGTCTTTGTTCTCCTAGGCCAATTTTGGTCTTAGAAAATGTTAATATCTTATTCTTTCTTTCTCTCTCTCTCTCTTGCATACGATCTCAAGCTTTCGCACATTTCTTTACACCTACTCAAGAGCATAAAAAGGTAAGTGAGGTTTGGCTCTAGCGATTGGCACTGCCTCATGTTGCGAATTGCCAGAACTGAGCATCTAGTCGGCATTCAGCTCACAGCTACGTTGACATATTTGCTAATTGATGTCGAAGTTGCGCGAATCTGTGTTTGAATTGCGTCAAACTCTCATCGCTCTTGCGGGCATCAAACATAATGTGCCGCACCTGCGATTGCTCAATTAATTATTCGCTACCTACCAATATCATCACTTGTAGTGTTTGTTTCGGCTCGGTTGATGAAGAGATCTGGTTGCTTGAGCTGCAGCTATATATAGGCAAGGCAAGCAACAACTGCAGCAGCTACACAACATAAAGGTTCACACCCTTTCCGTATCGTTTGTCTCATGGGTCAAATTTGGTCTTAGAAGACGTGAGTTTAGCTTTCTTTCTTTCTGCTTTGCTTTTTGCTTTGCTTGCTCGTCGTCCTCACCATCTGAGCTAACAACTACTACTTATTGTACCAGGTCTTTCTTGCACAAAATTAGGCAGCAGAAGACTTGAGCCATGCCTTGCAATCCAAGCATAGTATGATCATATATCACGGATGCACTCATGATGATGAGCTCCTGCAGCTCTTCCCGCTCCTCCTCCTCCTCCTCCTCCTCCTCCTCCTCCAACAAGAGAAGCTCTAGTAGGAGTGCAATATCTGATGCAGCGCCTGCCATCAATCCCTTCTTATCTCCTTTGTGGGAAGGACCCACTTCCGCCACCACGTCTGCTTCCTCTGATCTTACTTTTACTACTCATCCGCGTCCTACGACTCGCAGCAACACAAGCGCCCACAAGCAGCAGCAGCAGCAGCAGCATCATATTGATAAGCTAAGTGGAAGAAGAAAACAATCACAACATACTCCGCCTTCTATTTCTTCTTCTGCTTCTTCTTCTCCTTCGTCTTCATGGGAGATTCAGCTTACGACGAATTGGATGAAAGTCAGAACAAGTAGCCACAGGTTGTTTCGTCAGGTGAATTCCTTGTTGCAGCAGGATAGCAGCAAGAAGTCAGATCCAAAGCTTCTTCTTGGTGTGCTTGCTTGCCCGTTGGTTCCCACGCCTCTAATACAGCGTCTGTTCCATCATCATCATCATCATCATCATCATCATCATGAGCAGCAGCAGCAGCAGCAGCATGAGCAGCAGCATCAGGACGGGGACGTTCAACACATGATCAGCCCATCTGCAGCCGACCAAAAAGGAAGCAGAATTATACCGCTCGTAAGTTAGTGTTGTGATTAGCGGGCGCTATTATGTATTAACGATATTGTGTACGTATAATAGATAGGCCAGAAGAAATGCCTACTAAAATTAGAAATCACAAATTAACACCTAGTCTTACTACTGCTATTTTGTAATGGCTGTTCGCGCTAATTAAGCCATTATCTTGAATGTCCCCGACGTAATCAAGAGAGGTTAGGGTCGCTAGAATTAGGGTCCAGCCAAATCGGAGGTTAATCGATAATGGAGCAACTTCCCGATCTGAGAATGCTCCAGGTCCAATAGTACATAATCAGCAGCAGCAATTATAACATGAGGCGATCGGATATCGATGGCCAAAGTACATCATATCCGATGGCCAAATTACATCGGGGGGGGGGGCAAGCAAGATTACGGCTAAAGTAGCGCGAAAAAACGCCGAAATCGAAAGAAATCGTGTCAGCAGTAGGGCGCGGCGTCGGATTTTGCGCGATTTCTAATGGTATAGCAGGCGTTAAAGCGTAGCCGATACGATTTTGCGTGAGGCGTTAAAGCGTAAGAAATGGGTGCATCATTAGGTGGAGAGGAGGGGGCCGCGGCGGTGTGGTGCCGGTGGTGGTACGGCGGCGGCGCACTACATAGTGCAGCAGTATGCGGCAGCTGCGGGGGCGGGAGCGAAGAGCAGCTGCTTATATGCAAGGGGCAGGCTGACGATGCAGGCGGCCGAGTTCGAGACGGCGACGCGCATCGCAAAGCAGCCCATCAAGGCGACCGAGAGCGGAAGCTTCGTGCTTTGGCTCATGTACAACAACACCACCAGCATCAACACTACTAGTAGTAGTAGTAGCAATACTAGTACTAGTACTACTACTTGCACATTGCAAGGGGCCTCCAATAGCAGCACCATGTCATGGCACATGGAGATGGAGCTGGAAGGGCACCGCGTCGAATCGGGCTGCCACGGCGGCGTCATCTGGCGATCCGCCTCTTGGCTCCCTCCCCATCTCGTCAAAGGCCCCGCCCAACGACCTCTGCGCCGGATGCTGCAGGCACGGCGACCCTTCCTCATTCTCGATTCAAGCCAGATTTGCAGTTCGATTCTCGTCCCATCGATTCCGATCGTTGCTTGCGCAACAGCTTGCTTACTTTCTCTACCTGTCTGTCTGTCTGTCTGTCTGTCTTTCTCGACTTGACATGCTTTACTGTTTGCTCCCGCTTAGCTAGGGCCTCGACCCCGTCGCGATCGCCAGTGTTTTCGCGGATGCCAAGTGCGTCGGGGAGAAGGCGGTGCCCGGCTCACGCGACGAGTGCTTCGTCCTCGAGCTCTCGGTGGATCCCGACACCCTGCGCTCGGCTCGGCGGACCGACGGATCGGCTTGGGAAGTGCTGCGGCACACTCTCCGCGGATACTTTAGCCAGCGCACGGGCCTGCTAGTGTTTGTGGAAGATTCCTACCTCACCAGGACACTGGAGAGTAGCAGCAGCAGCAGCAGCAGAGTACTCGACAATGTGCAGGGTCCCGAGGGATGTGTCTACTGGGAGACTACGACAGAATCGTGGATACGCGATTACCGACGGGTCGACGGTGTGAACATAGCGCACTCGGGCCACACCGCGGTCACGATCTTCAGATTCGGGGAGGAAGCCATGAGCCATACGAAGACCCGGATGGAGGAAATGTGGGAGGTCCAAGAGGTTTCCGTCGATGTGCAGGGTCTGTCTCGTGACTTCTTTCTACCGCCGTCTGAGGCGTTGAACAACAGCGGCAAGTCACAAACACGTCGAACAACAACAGCAAGTCACAAACGCGGAGCGCAGGAGGCGGCGCATTCAATGTATGATCAAACATCGCATTCATTCCCTTCACTATTACCCCAACTCAGATACATCTATGGTCCCTGACAAGGTGAGAGAAGATAAGAAGAGTTACTACAACTCTTGCTTGAATTTCTAAACAGTGGATAAGAAAGAGTATGTAATTGCACAAGTCTCAGTTCTGCTCTTGTGCTGCTGCTGTTGTACATGCATACTATACTGTTTGCCCACTCCGAGATTATGTAAATGTGTATGTACCCAAAATAATGTTTCTTCTGTTTTTGATTCTCTCCTCTAAATTCAAGGAAGTTTCCGGCACATTTGTACACAATGCCATACATACACCTTGTACACAATGCCATACATACAAGGAAGTTTCATTTGCACACTTTTGACTGACTGACACTATTTCTCTCTGATCTGAATAGCTAGCTGGCACCAACTTACCATTACATGCTACTCCTCATATGGAATATATGTCTACAAATTTACATCTTTAACAGTGCGCTCCTTTACTCTTTCAAAAGACTAAAAGCTCTCAAGATTCGCAGACTGGCTTATCTCATAAAAAGTAACTTTTGATACCTGACCAGAAATGAAATGTCTCTTTATTGATTGGGTTACCGAGGCCAACAAGGAGGAGGTATCAGCTGCAAGCGCAAAATCCAAGTGTGAAAGAATAAATGGGGAACTCGGCTGTCTCTTGCACCTTTCCTTTTTATACTTCTACTCCCATAAGATTCAGTAATTCTTGCCATCAATCTTGTTGTCAGGCTGGCCTTTGTTGAAAAGCAGTTTTGTTTGTAGTTGTGTATGCCCGCCCACCCAATAGTGTATGCCCGCCCAATGGGAGTGCAAAATTATCGATTCTTGTCCAAGCACACCATTTTTTAATACAGATTTTACACTATGCATATATGTATGATCCCCACATTCTGTATATGATCTTCCCTGGCGGACTAAATATGCCTACCAATGCAGAACCTTTTTTGTAAAGATCCACAAAGTGTCCAATTACTTCAAAAGGGCAACAACAAATGAGCCATCCTCTCCATGTTTGTGAGACAGGACGTGCTTGGTATTCCTCCTCGTTCAGCGGATTCTCTTCACTGCGGACGGGTGTTGATGGTACGCACTGATGCAATCTTATTGTTGATCATGCATACATATTTCCTGTTCAACTGAACCGTGTTGTCTTTGGCCGTACTGTGTTCATGTTTGCCTTCCACATTTTGCCTTCAACATTTCCAAGCTTAGTGAAACCATCTCGTTCCACTTCTCCATGGTGAAACAATCTCATTCTGTTTAGCAGATTTATCCTCCGGGTTGCTGCCTCATTCACAAAATATCATCTCCTCATACTCCTCCAATAATAAGTCTCCAAGCATATTGGACATGAGGACAAAGGCTGAAGAATGCTGATTGGCACCCATTGTCAATGCACATTCGAATGCATGTTTCGCAAGCTTAACATTACCCTGATTCCTACAATGGCCCAATACGGTACTCCAAGAAATGAAACTGGGTTGAGTCGGCATCTTATCTAAAACATCCATAGCTTCGATGACTTGTCCAGCTCGACTTAAAAGGTCTAGAATGCAGTTGTGATGCTTTATTGTGGGTACGATGCCGTAGTCCCGCCCCATCTCCTCAAGAATCTTATAGGCTCTGTCTACAAGACCTGAATGACTGCAAGCATTGAGTAGACTGAGGAATGTAATGGCATTAGGCCGCATTCCAGCTGTTTTCATTGCGTCATACAAACGGAAAACATGTTCACACTCTCCTTGCTGGGTATATCCTGTCAAAAGAGCTGTCCAAAGTATGTTATCTTTTGTGCGTGCGTTATTAAAGATCTCTTGTGCATAGCACATGTTCCCACACTTGCTATACATGTCGATAAACGCAGTTGAAATGATCGTGCCATTAGTCTCGATTCCGTTCAATCTTAGCATCTGAGCATGTATCCTCTTCCCGATCTCAAAAGCTTCTGTGTTACCAATTACTTTTAGTAGACCGACGAACGTAGTACTGTCGAGTAGTAAACCTTGCTCTTGCATTTGAGCACTGAGGATAAATGCGTTCTCAATATCCCCTTGTTCAGCATACGCTAAGATCATAGCATTCCAAGAAACAATATCACGAACTTGTGACTCCTCAAACATGGACAGTGCTTCATTGATGAAACCACATTTTGCGTACATGCCGACTAGTGTATTGACGGCATAAGAATTCTCCTCAAATTCCTGTACGACAATCTCCTGGTGGAGCGTTCGGCCCATGTCTATATTTCCTGTATTACCACAAGCTTTCAGACTGCAAACGAGAGTGATAACATTGGGGGAGATTCCAGCAGCTCTCATCGCTTCCAAAGTGTCCAATGCTTCCTCATCATATCCATGCTCAGCATACCCTGCAATAAGAGCGGTCCATGAGACGATGTCTTGGTCCTGAATTTCATCAAACACATCCTGAGATTCAGAAACAGACCCGCACTTCGCATACATATCGACCAAAGCAGTATTGACAAAAGGGTGCTTTTCAAGGCCATCCTTTGCTGCGTCACAATGCAATTCTCGACCTTTACTAATCGCTTTGATTGCACTGCAAGCCTTCAAGCTACAAACAAAAGTGACTACATTCGGGGTCCAACCTTCTCTTTGCATTTGTGAAAGGCACTCTAAAGCTTCTTCCCCATGACCATGCTCAGCATAACCGGCTAGTAACACAGTCCATGACACTGTTCCTCGCTCTGGCAACTCATCGAATATGCACTGAGCTTCAACTAGCCGGCCATTTTTAGCGTACATGTCCATCACTGTGCAACTCAGGAACAGATGAGATTCGAATCCTTCTTTGATCAATTCTACATGTAGTTCTTGACCCTTTCTCAAGTCGCCGACAGATGCACAGGCTTTCATGACACCCAGATATGTGACTGCATCAGGTATTATACCCTGACATTTCATTTCTTCCATGCACTCTAATGCTACTTCCGCAAGGCCATTGTCAACATATCCAGATATAAGAGCATTCCACGAAACTAAATCTCGGCGAGGGAGATCATCGAACACATCCCTTGCTTCACCGACGGAACTACATTTCCCATACATATCCACAAGGGTATTTCCAACGCCTTGATTAGCTTCGAAACCATGTTTCACGGTTTCATAGTGCACCCGCCTGGCGGAATCAAGGGACTGGAGCTTAGAGCATGCTTTCATGAGGTGTAGGAGTGTTTGTTTTCCGGGCCTAAAATATGGATGACCCTCATCTCCACCTTGGGCTTCTTTTTCCTCGTCTTGGTATTTAATCTGGTGGAACAGAGACAGAGCAAGATGATACTGACCTGAGACGACATAGCCATGGATGAGGTGAGAGGCGGGGGGCGATTCACGAACGCGATGCAAGGGACTGGTGACGAAGCTCTGGTGAGGATGGGCTAATCTGGTTGTGCTGATATCCAATGTCATGTTCATAGAGAGCTACCCACCAAGCTGAAACACTCTTGCTGTTGAAACACTTCTCATCACATGTCTAAAGG
Source organism: Azolla pinnata (assembly GCA_037176905.1). Lineage (NCBI taxonomy): Eukaryota > Viridiplantae > Streptophyta > Polypodiopsida > Salviniales > Salviniaceae > Azolla > Azolla pinnata. The sequence goes on from JBBBWG010020978.1 coordinate 8,910, forward strand.
GATGAGATTTGTTGGTGGATCATATACTAAAACTGCATCAGCACCACCACTTACCAATCTTCCAAAGAGATTTGTATCCGATGAGAAATCATGTGAACAACACTAGACAGACTTCGATGAAACCGTTGGAAACTGCGAAAGCACACTTCAAGGGTGTTGAGGCGTAAGGGCACATTGCAACGACGTTGTAGGCAATGGAAAAGATTCTTGAGGTGCTGCCTTTGGGAGCTGAAAACCGCAAAAATCATCAAGGAAGACTTGCATAAATCTTGCTATATATATATGTATATGTATATTCCTCGAAAATCTCTATTATTACGTGTGGAACTTGCGACCGTTTTGAGCCCAAACACATCAACATCACGGTTACTTAAACACCCCAATTTCTCAACAAAGTCATTTTCGGGCCATGCGCACCTGGTGATAGACACTGAATTCGTCCAAGAAACTGTACAATTCATGGCAGGTGACCATGTCAAGGGTGGAGTATGTGAATGGCAGCAAATAGGCATTTCTTTCTTGACCTTCTTGGCATAACTGGGGTTTAGTTTGTATTGTAGTTGCTGCATGGGCTTCACATTGTGGTGGTAGAAGCACACAAGTAGTTGCATGTCTGTATATGCCCAGACTTACTTTTGTTCCTCGTAGTACTCGGCCTCGATGAGGAACTTCTTTCCATGGTAGTTTGTTCAGTCACCCGTACTTTATACGATGTAGGTTTCACTTGTAGAGTTTTGTACAAACATTTTTCTCCGAGCGTCTTTTGACATAGTGGAGCTCATAGTCTTGGAGTACTTCACGGACATAATAGATACATTGTCTCATGGCTGAAGCTCGTCAACAAAGATTGACTCGTAAGACATGAATACGACAAGAAGAAAACCAGATAAGAATAAGAAGACAAGATATGTATTACCAGGAGACTTGGAGTACAAGGCGCCGAAGATTGGCGTTGTCGTGATGCGTTCGGCACACAATATGAAAATATATCTGATGGTTGGTACAATGCTTCTTGAGGTATTGAAGGATTAAACTTAAAAGCACAAACTAAAATATATGTTAGGTGGGATTTGATCATTACACCTATACTTATAAGGTTATAGTTTTACCACTATGATAGATAACACAGATATCCAAGAAACAACGTCTGCTAGATTTATAATATTTATTATTGTTATTATTTTTATATAAAATAATGGCATATGTGCCAAATGGCACACATGCCCCTATTACCCCCATGCATGAAGGGAGAGTGCATGCAACCAGTGCATGGGTCGACCTATATAAACAAGGTCGAGTTGTAAGCAAAAAGCATCGAACCAGAGAGAAAATACTATCGAATATCAACTATTTTTTTATGTCAATGTCCTATGTGATTCTTGGCTATTGTTTCTGGCTATTATGAGGTTACTGGTTCAAAACCTATCAGCTCTATATCAGTGATCCCACCTTTATCTCTACTCTACCTAAACAAGCTGTCACACAAATCTTTAGCGTCAGTTTTCTTTTATTCAACTCTGTTACTTCTGCTTATCCTGAGTATCCTAGGCATTTTTTCACATTGGATGCCTCTCCAAAAACAAGGCCCCGGCGGTCACACCTTCGAGCAAGCAAATCAGAAGGGCGAGCAACGCGACATCGACCAATTGGAAGGTGTAGCCTGCGAGCACCGCGACAAAGTTAAACCGGAATGGTTCAATACTGAGACTAGCTCGGTATTTATATAATTCTAGGGCTCATGCATGCTTGGCACGTGCATGGTTGCCATGTGCCTGTCATGCATGATTGCCACTTCATGGCTCAAGGGACTTACGATCTCAGTAAATGTTGCAAGTCATTTTTATCGCTAATATGACTATGCTTTACGATATTATCAAGTACTAAAATATAATATTTATTAATGAAGTTAGTCTAGTGAATAAAATTGGAACTTATATAATTAAAGCTCACAGGTTTCAATATACATATAATTCATTTTGGATTGGTACTCATGATACAATCTCCCTCTTTTAATGACGAGTTCTACAAGTCGTAACATGAGAGCTAGGACTTGGCTTATTAGGATAGAGATGATGAAATTCCTCTAAAAGTTAAGGAGCATTGGCAACATTCTCAGCAGCCTCCCATGTTCGATCATTAGGCATGTACCCAATCTAGTCCACAAGATAATATGATTTATTGCGCATGATTTTTTAATCCAAAATAGCTTGAACTTCATATTCTAGTCCTTCTGTAAGGTAGACTGGAGGTGGGGCTAGAAATACTCGATCTGGAATAGAACTAGATGCAGTAGTGAGACATGGAACACTAGATGAAAATTCATATGTCGAGGTAGTTTTAGTCAGAAAGAAAAATCATTGACTTTGTGAGATGTTATAAAAGGACCAAGATGTTAATAGTCTAATTTGTCATAAGGTCTAGTTGTTTTCACATTACACCATAACAACCATACACAATCCCTAATTTGAAACTTAGGTTCAATCTTAGAGCCAAAGTGAATTGTTTTAGGGAATCGATTCAAACATAGAATTATGATGTAAATGCCGATACATATAAAGTTAATATCCTTTTCTGATGTTCCAGAAAGTTCTAGAACTTTCTAAAAGCTTCTGCATTCATCTCCCCTTCTTGCATGTCGTCCGTTTGTTTTGAGATAATCTTTTGTATGTCCTAGAAGGTCCGTGTCAAACCAACGTACTCCAAGAGTGTTATGATAATTTGTTTCCTGGTCATTTTGGTGTTGCGAAAACCTTGGTGTTGGTCTCTCGAGGGTATTGGTTGACACAACCATGGAAATTGGCCAAAGAGTTTGTCAAGTCTTGCGACACTTGAGCTCACTCCAAAGCAGCTCCTGTCACAACCGGGGAAGAGATTGAATAATTGAAAGAAGATATAAGAGTAGAGAAGAAGAGAGGAGAGTGGATGGATAACAGAAGAGTGAGTTTATTAGAATAGAATGAGTACAAGGGGAGTTGGATACAAGAAAAGTTTAAGGCTGAAGACTGGCATTAACTCGAACGGATTTCATATGATGTAATATATGTCTCTATTTATAGGATTAGCCTAGAGATTTCTATAAGGTTCTAGAATGTTCTATTCCTAGAATATTCTATGATACTCTAGAAGGTTCTAGAAAGTTCTAGAACGTTCTGGAGTTTTCTCTGAATACAATAATCACTATATCATGAAAAACTAGCTTATAATATTTCATGTTTTGATAAACTACTTCAATGGTTAGGCTTCCCTATCATGTAGTACGAGATCTTGGGTTCGAATCCAAGGGAAACCTAATGCTCATTAATTCCTTGCACTATCCCCTTTCTAAAATGACGAGTGGAAGGAGTCGTTAATAATGAAGGCCCAGGTTTGTTGGGATAGCGCCGATGGAAGCCGTTGATAAGAGTTTGAGCATTACAAACATTATCGAAGGGTTCCCATGTGCGATCACTCAGAGAATAGCCCAGCCAAACAACGAGATAATATAACTGTTGCGCACAATTTTAGAATCAAGAATTGAGGCTACCTCATACTCTGGGCCGTCAACAAGTTGGAGAGGAGGTGAGGGCGGCACGTCACGATTGGGAATCGAGCTGGTGTAACAAGGCTCCAGAAGAGAGCTATGAAAGACGAGATGAAGCTGTAGATTTGCAAGAAGATCAAGATGAAAGGATGCGTCATTAATCCGCTCTGTGATGACAAAAGGACCGAGGGGTTAATAATCTAGCTTATCACATGGCCGAGTAGTATTGATGTGGCGCCGTAACAACCATACCCGATCACCAATCTTGAACGGAGACAGAAGACGATGTCGATCTGCATGGGCCTTATATTGGGCTTGAGCTTTCTGAAGATGTGAAGACAACACAGACTGAAGCTGTTGCAGGTGATGGAGATGCTGCTCCACGCTAGGATTTGGTGAGAGCGCTGGGATGTCCAAGAGACACCATTGAGGATGGTTATCAATATAGGCGTAGAAAGGTGTGACCTTGGTAGAAGAGTGTACTGTGTTATTGTATGCAAACTCTGCAAGATGCAATAGATGACTCCAATCATCTTGTTGGTAACTGATGAAGCATCGAAG
>JBBBWG010021000.1:4653-35669 GCA_037176905.1 Azolla pinnata
TACTTAACATTTGTTGTACATAAGGGTAGGATTCTAAAATCCTCGGAACTTTTTTCCAATGCAGATAGTTGCTTTTGCAGTTTTTGAAGACCAGCAGTCTGCGTTAAATGCTAAGGAGGCCCTAAACGTAAAGTGATGGATATTTTATTTTCAACCTAGAATTTGCGTCCATTAAAGTTTGTCTGAAGAGCTATAATATTAGTTTCTTTATGGTGCGCAGGAAACAAAATTTGATCCTGACTTATCAACCACCCTACACATAGAGCTAGCAAGGGCAAACTCAAGGGCAAAACGTCACAGAGGAGGTAACATATTCCATATTCTATCCCCTTAAATATGGAGAGATAGATGGTCCAGTTTTGAACCAAATTGAGATTTATTATCGTATCTTTCTAGGAAGGTATTTCTGTATGGGAATGCTGAAATTTTATAGTCTCTTTAAATGTGAAAAAAATCTTTATTCAACAAAAATGAATTGATGCTATGTTTACATCCAAAAGAGAGGATAGTTTAGTTGAGGTTTTCTTTTGATGAAAGGATTTCTAATCGTGACTTATTTATTGGATAGATGAGGGAGCTTTTTTTTCTATGGAAAAGAAATCGAGAGGACCGAAGGGGTCACATTCAGCTGGTGATCTTGGTATGCTCATGTGCGCAATGCAACTTGTCCACAAAACCTTAATTGCATTTACTCCACTAGCTGGCAATTTCCAGTAACTTTGTGCAATTGTGATTAAAAGACGATTTAATCGATAAAAGATCATGAGAACATGCGTTTCTGGTTTTCTTCATTCAAATTGATTAGGAACTATTCACAAATTGGCACATTGCACACTCACAGGGGTTGGCGGCACAATGCACTTGTCTGGATATGGGCACTCCGTTTACAGCGACTTGAGTGGTTATCCACCCACACAGAGGTTAATGCACACTTCCTAAAAAAGGGCTCTTTTTGCTTGTTGTTTCACAAGTTGGAAGTCCGACCTAAACATAATAACAACTTCGAGTAATATGTCTGTGTAAAAAAGATGATGGTCTCCTCACAGGAAGCAAAAGCACATATTTAATGTGCACATGCTACGAATTCTAATATATGCGGTTTATGTATACTTAGCAGTGTGCCTCCTCCATATGGCGTTCATGACAACATCTCAAGCATAATGATGGTATGTTGAAAGAATCTTTTCCTTATTCAACTCAGCATATTCCTGTAATGGCATTCCAGTTTGGCACTGGCCAAACCTCTCAAAGTGCCATGTACTGAGCCAATTGCAATTAAAACTAATTTGTGTATTAGTAATGAGAGTATTTGTAGGAAGACAATTTTCTTAGTTATAAGTTGATCTAAGTAAGGCAAATAATTTAATGGGACAATAGAGTTTTAACCTCTCGACCAATTGACCAGCAATCTGGCATTAACTATATTTTCACCGGGAAGTATTTTGTGTAGTTATTTTTTTGTTGATAATCATTATTTTCTTTGCATCTATGATTCGAGCATAGAAAGACTATGTATCCCCAACCAGAGTTTGTGGCATTGTAGGTTTTTGTTGTACTAAAGATTGACACTCATGGAATTATGTGAATTCTAGAAACAAGATGTAGTTGCAGCTGCCATGGTCTTACAGACAAATTATTTTGATTCTTTAGGGATCTTCTCTTATGCCGTCTGCACCTCTACCTTCTCCTGGGAGTAACCCACCATGCTCAACACTCTTTATTGCCAATCTTGGTCTTACTTGTACTGAAGCTGAAATGTATCATGTGCTTTCGGGGTAAGTAATTACGAATTACAGAAATTTTTCATCATTATCTAAATCCAATATAAAACCGGACTTCTATTGTTTTCTGGATAATTACTGGTGGTTTTCTTGCACTGGCAGCTTTCCAGGATTTATTAAGCTAAAGATGCAAACCAAGGCTGGGCTACCTGTTGCATTTGTCGACTTTGCTGTAATAATTTTATTTATTTCAATACATGGAATTCTTATACGAGAAAGAACACCCAGAAAAAAGAAATCAAGCTTCTTTACTGATTAGGCATACATAAGATGACGTACATGTGTGTTTTATACATATATATATGTGTTTGTCAGTCTTCATTATCTGGTCATTTCTGTAGGATGAAGCTTGCTCCACTCAGGCATTGTCACAGCTACAGAATTATATGCTACCTTCTTCAGACCGTGGGGGAATGCGATTAGAGTATGTTTACTCCCTCCCCTCCCCCTGATTTATTTATACCATCTCCTGCTTAGATCAACTTTTTCGATGGCATTACATCAATGAATGCCAGATTTTGAACCTGAATTCTGATCTTTGACAAAATGCCAGATATGCCAAAGCTAGAATGGGTCTTCCAAGAAGAGAGAGGAGAGGTTGACGCAGCTGCATTGCTCTGCATTTCTCGGGAAAGGAGGCCTACTCAAACGGAGGAACAGAGTTCGGGGGTGCCTGGTCGCCGTGAATTTTGTAATGAATATGTTCTCCATGTCCATTATCTCAGTTGTTTAGCCCTATTTCGTCGCAAGTACAGTTGCAATCGTGGCTTGTTTAGCTTTGTATGTTTCCTAATTGGGTAACCTACTCTTGCTTTACCACTAGGGTAGGGGAAGAAAGTAACTCGAGAGGATACTTGTGCAACATCGCTCTATATTGCAATACAGCCATGCTTTTCTGCATGTAACCTAACTAGAAAGAAAAACTCTTATTACATCTGATTTCAAGCATATGCTGCCAAAACATTGGCTGTGTAGGTTTCCTGGATTTTGGGAAACATCCTACTGATTGCAATACAACCGTGATTTTCGCACATGATTCAATATTGCTGTCAGGCATTGGCTTCTGTATTTCCTCCTCTTCTGGGAGGAGTTGCGAAAAGAATCTAAATTGTACCGGCAGCTGTATACATCTTCTCTTTCACAACCATGAGTTTTAACACTGTGATCCAACTAATATTATCATCTGATTCATCCTATTTGTACTCCATACGCGTTCTTTTTTTTTGTTTTTTGTTTTTGGGTCTGTTCACATGATCTCTGAAGGTGGATGAATGCGATTTTCTTTCTTCGGCGAACAAGCTTTGAAGATGCCACTCAGAATTTGGATCAACAGTACTTCTAATGCGTCAAGATGATCAATATGTAAGGAAACCCCCCACTTGACAATTTGTTTCACGATCACGAGATTCGTTTCTATCCATATTCAAGGAACACTTCCAGCCTTCGGAAGGCACTACTAGCTAGCTTTTGATTTCATAGTTATGAGTTTTTTTTTAACTGTCTGAATCTGTGTACTTGTTGTTGGGCATTCTCCATGGAACAGTAGACCCTAAACCCTAACAGAGCTCATCAATCTATACACCTAACTAAGCCCATGAAGATACCTCGAAACCACACCATGGATCTGCAGAGCCTAAACCCTAGTGAATCTGTAAACACCCTAAACCCTAACAAAGCCCCATGAATCTGTATCACTCGAAACCCTAACGAAGAAAGCACCATGAATCTGTAGACCTAACAAAGCCCATGAATCTATATACATCCTAAACCCAAGACGCTAACAAGCCCATGAATCTATATACATCCTAAACCCAAGACGCTAACAAGCCCATGAATCTATGGATATGCACCCATGAATCGCTACCCTAACTAAGCTCAACCCTAAAAGTCTTTCGCCCATGAATCTGTAGACCCTAAACCCTAATTGTAGCCGCCCACAAATCCGGCAGAGATCTGATCTTCAACACGATTTGACGCATGTTGAGGAAAGCACTCTTGAGGTGGGATTGGATAAGGGGAATACGTAGATGCACACACGTGTACATGTACGCCGCCTCCCGCCTTCTTCTGTGAGCCTCCTCTCCTGTCTTTCTGCCATAGATGAACAACAGATGGAAGCATCGAGTCATTAGAGCTCCATGGACTCTATCTAAGTGCTTCTCAAGACGCAGTCACGCAGGGAAGTAAGGAATCGGAGTCGGAGTCGGAATCGGAAAGGAAAGAGAAGGGGGAGAAGGTTTTAAAGGGGTTTTACAGCTCGAGGGAAAAGCAGGGAAGAGCAAGCACTCTGGGGAGCAATCAAAAGGTGCGGTGCTGCGCGGCTTGGCTCAGAGAAGCGGAGAGGAAGACAGAAATGGGAGGAGAAGAAGCGAGAATGTAGGAAGGCTGCAAAGGAGAAGAAGGAAGAAGAAGGAAGAAGAAGAAGAAGAAGAAGAAGAAGCTATGGAAGACATGACTCAAAGCATGCAGAGCAAAAGGAGAGAAGGCAGGAGAGGGAAGCAGAAAAGCAGAGGAAGGGAAGAGCCAATTCGGAGAGGGTAGAAGAACAAAACAACCAGAGCACAGATCAAAGGCAGAAGGAAACCAGAGGAAAGCGAAAGGGGGGAAGAGCAAGAAGGAGATGTCAGGCGCTCCTCCAGGAAACCCTAACAAGAGTAGTACTAGTGGAAGCAGAAGCAGGAGCAGCAGCAGCTCTGACAACGGAAATGGCGATGGCAATGTCTGTGGTAAAGGAGGGATTGAGTGTGATTCGAGCATTCAACTGCGGCTATACCGGGCCACCATGTTAGCCACTCCGCTCATCTTCGCGCTGGTGTTGCTCTCGCTCCTCTGCATGTTCTGCATCCGAAGATGCCGAGAGAATCCTCTGCTCCTTCGCCGCCGATCGACCCATCGGCAGCAGCAGCAGCACCAATCCATTGACATGGTAACTCAGGATGTTCTTGTCTCTTCAGTAGACCTTTTCTTTCAGTCATTTTGCTTTGTTGTTGTTGTTGTTGTTGCTGTTGTTGTTGCTGTTGTTGTTGCTGTTGTTGTTGTTGTTGCTGTTGTTGTTGTTGTTGCTGTTGTTGTTGCTGTTGTTGTTGCTGTTGTTGTTGTTGTTGTTGTTGTTGTTGTTGTTGTTGTTGTTGTTGTTGTTGTTGTTGTTGCTGTTGTTGTTGTTGTTGTTGTTGCTGTTGTTGTTGTTGTTGCTGTTGTTGTTGTTTTAGGTAGCTCATATTGTCATCTTTGCAAGCCAAATATGACCGAAATCATCTCTGTAACAAGATCTCACCAAACCGTTGTAATGTGCTGCTATTTCTTGTGATTACGTGCATTCGATTTCTCATCGGGAATCATCCACTCGGGGGTGAACTACTTTCTGGGGCTTTTTGGGCATGTCTCTTTTGGATAGGAGCACTTCTCTTCCAAATATAACTTTCGTTACTCTTTGGAGGCATCTCCTGAGTGTTTCTATTGCAGTTCCAGATTGCGGTGTGCTGCTTTGGCTTTTGTTTTCTTAGAGGCTGTGGGTACATCATTTGATAGCTAGGTCTTGGATGATGACGCAATCTATGGGCCATATTGCATTTCTTTTGCGCGTGTCTGATTTTTCATTGAACAAATTTGACAATCCTTATGTTGTTTGATCAAATGATTAGGTCCCCATCGATTTGTTTGCATTTCTGTTGCGTGAATGTAAGCCCTATGTGTGAGCTTGTTTAACATGTTAGTATATAATGAGGGATACTAAAAGATATGGATGAGATGGTTTCACAATTTAGTTTTGAAGTGTTCCTTATGTAATGATATATCAGGTGTTCCTCATGTAATGGCCAGTGTTTACTCCTTACCTGATATATATTCTGAATGTCTCTGACTCTCACTGTTTAATGGTTCACACACCCCAGCATCAATTGCTAATAGAGAACTGAGCTAATGAACAAGGGCAAGAATAAACAAGGCCTATTCTTGCCCTTGTTTTCAGCCCTGATTCATCATTGAAAATGTTCAAACAACCCATGCATATTAAAGGAAAATATCCCTGATTACGTTCCTTTTTTCTTCAAGGTAAATACCATATATTTTGCAATGTTATCTCAGTTATGTTTCCTAAACTTGAATAGAGAACTATCGAGAAGGTGAACGAAACCCTGACATTTGTCGGAATTTTGTACGAATCCTATGTTTCTTGCTATTTGTTCTTGAGGAAAGTTCTTTTCTGTGTTGCCTCCCTGAATCGTTTGTTCTTGTTTGTCTTCATCAGACACGGGTGCCACCTCAGCAGTATGGTCTTAGCAAATCATTTCGTGACAGCCTGCCTGTCGTGCATTACAAAAATGGGATGTCTTCGAGCTTTCAAGATTCACAGTAAGTATTAGAGGGAGAATCTTTTGATGCAGAGAAAAGTCATTTTTCTCACCTTTTCCAATTTCTTCTGTCTGAAAATTGAAGTGTTTTCACTACTGCTGCAAGCGATCAATCGCTAAAAGTAGTACCCATAGCAGGATTGCATGCACTTGTGCTTTGTGGAAGTATTCTACTTGCCTAGTCGACCGTCTGGGTTATCTTGACAAGTACTCTAGCTATAGACTGCGAGTTTGTATGTGTGGATATCTGGTGTTTTGCTAATCTCTTTTTGCATCCTTTTGCATTACCCTAGATATAGGCTGCATGTTTGTATGTTGATGTCCCCTTTGATGTGTGGATATCTGGTGTTTTGCTAATCTATTTTTGCATCCTTCTGCATTTAGAAATTCAACTATCTTCCCAGTCTTAACTAGAGAATTAGCTGGGTGGTGATTCATTCTTTGCCGCGTGCGCTAAGTCTGCCTTTATGCTACAATGTTGTGCATCTGTCTTCCGACACTTTTTTGCTTCTCCTGAAAGAGCCCTCGACACATGGCCACTGTGTATGTGTGTAGATGTGCCGTGTGCCTGGGCGATTATCTACAAGACGAGAAGATAAAGCATCTTCCTGCATGCAATCACTGCTTTCATGCACAGTGCATAGACAAATGGCTATCCACAAATCTGACGTGTCCAATATGTCGGGCCGCGCTAATCAGAAGTGAAGAGATCGGTAATGGTACTGACCAGAGCAATAGAAACAGAATCTGGGAAGAGAGGGTGATTACCCAAAGCCAAGGTCACGTGGATGTTGTAAACGATATGAGCACAATCTCTACACCCCCTAGCAATGTGTTAATCAGCGAGGTGGTTGTAGTTGGCATGGATAGGAGCTAAAACTTCATTCACATCATGGAAAGCTAGTATCTGGCTAGACTCCAGATTAAACATCAGGTCTCTTCTACTTGGTGTATATACATTTGATGAATGTCCAGGTGGAGATCGACCGATAATCTGTATATTGCTCCCTTCTGCTCGATGCGTTCCATTGCCCACATGTATCGTACTAGAACTTTTGGTTTTCGCTGGCGTATGTGTTTCGTGGAAGGAAGCTATCCGATTTAGATTAAAAAGTATCGTATTAACACCATTTTATGTTTATGTTAATAGGATTTTTTGGCCTCCCAAACATGTATATTTTGTACATACAGAAGAAGGAAAGAGAACTCTTGTAATTTTGCTACTTGTGAGCTATCTTTGTGTTATTGATTTTTTTTCTCAGAATATGATGATCATTTTCTGACGAAGCGAGATTCTATTGTGCTATAAAATGTTTTCACGTAACTCTCTTACATAACTTGCAATTGTGGCTGATGAAATGTTGCAATGGTGCAAAATTCTGCAAAATTCATTTATATCGCGAGTATTAGAAGCATGGAGTTTGCTTTGCAGTCTTGAAAAAACGGCATATGCTGTGAACGTCCAGAGCAGTTGTAATTTTGTACATAATTTTGTACATAGTTCAGAAGAGCGATAAGTTGTAAATTAGGAATTTAGTTTAGTCATCAGTTTATTCTATTCTATTCTATTTTAAGTCATCAAGCGACTAATCAGATTGTAACGAATTTTGAATGGCTATTGAAATAGATCTCAGTGATTAGTGACAAGCGATTAGCGTAATTTAGAAGTATGTACTGATTAGCGTTACTCATCAGCCTTTAATTAATTAGCAAATCATGTTTCTGGGAGTTAAAACCCAAAATGTTTTGGGAAATTGGTTTATGTTTACTTTTTTTAACTGTAATTGCAAGTCTAACTCCCAGGAAAGGCTGCAACTGTCACTGAAAATGGCATAAAAAGCTCATTTCCGATTACGAAACAAGCAGTCTCTCCGATTGATATGTGAGACCCGTTTTGATGGCCTTTGGTTTCTCTGCGTTCCAGTGAAGTATTAGTTGCTTTTGCTAAGTTGTTTCTGGTTTGCAACTGCAAGAAACAAATAAATGGGCTTGTTTTCCTGTACTCCAGAATGTATGTATATATTACAAGAGCTCCAGATGCATCAAAGATTTGTTAAACACAAACTGGATACAGATAATAATGCACTTCCTTTGATGAAGAGAAGATGTTAGCGAGCTATATATTCCATCACGTTATGACGATTTCGGTGGCTGCTTTCAGCAAACCAGTCAGTCATACATAACAGATGTCTTCGGCCTTCATCTGCCAAACAAACACCCTTCTCATCGAGTTTGATGCTTCGCCCAAAACTTTCTTTTTCTGCGTACAAAGAATGCGGATGGTGTTATGGCAGATCACCAAGCCACGAAGGTCCTTCATCGATCTTTTCTTGTTTTTTTGTTTTCTTTTATTTTATTCCCTCGAATCGAGCAACAAAGAATGAATCATGTCATGCCCCCTTCCCTTCCCTTCCTCTTTGATAGCAAAGCGGCTCCACAAGAACGACCTTTGTCGATGATCACCGGAAGTCGACTTCTTCAAACTCGTGGGGCATGAAATCTTCACAAGTTCGGAAGTTCTTATCTGGCGAGTAGTAGCACAGGTTCGTGACTTGACTCGTGTAAAGGCAAGCAAAACGTTCAACCTGCAATCAATCAACACCAGATGCAGATAACTGAATTAATCCTCAAATAACAGATTCAACGACCAAACTGAGAATACCTTGCATTTGCATGACTGTTGATTAAGATTTGATGTATAGTTCGAACCTCATCAACTAAACTCAACAAATTGAATTTTCTATTTCCTGAAAAGTAGCACATTTTACTGATACACCAAGATGCATATGGACAACGATCTATTTATCATGCGCAGTTCACCACACCACTGATATCGTGGTCCAATTGTTGTATGGAAATTTTCTTGTAATATGCTAACTTGAAACACTCTAACGTTTTCAATAATGATTAGTCCGTACGATGATAATCCGTGGTCTACTTGAAGCCCCAAAAGTGTGTTCTATGAGTTGTTGTGAGGGATCACAATATAGTTGCTATCTTCACAATGGCAATATGCTCAAATTCATGGCTAAACAGTAACCCCCCCATTTTACTAATTCATGTGTTGGGCTTTAGCCCCATCAATAGATGGGATCCTTGTTTAACCATAACATGGTCAGATTAACCAAGTTTTCTAAGAATTTGTTGGCGAAAAACCCATTTGTGGAGCTATTTTTAATATTTTCCTCAGTCCTCAGGAGTTAGCTTGTACCACATTGCTCTAAAGTTTGGTTTAGTTAACTTATATTTGTCAGCAATTCATGTTACTTTTCACCTGCCTCTAGTTTGACTGTTTTATTTAGTTTTTGACATCATGCACACTTCTCAATTAGTACTCACAAACCTGATGGGCGAACCGAGAATTCTGATACCCCGTCTTCATCAACTGTCCCCATACCACGTGAAACTATAATAACGATAGAAACACATTTAGGACTCTTTCAAATCAGAAAGATCAATATTAAAATCAATAAAAAAATAGGAACGAAGCACAAGAATGCAGACAGCACTTACTGGGATTCCACAAAACTAGTTCAAGATGGCACTAAAAAAACATTTATGGATGCTTGGTCATAGCAATCAAATAGCGGAAAGGACCATACTGTATTATAAATTGCTTTGTTATCAAAGAATGGATTACGAATATCTCAATTCACCTTCTGATGGCAGGTTCTCTGTGCTTGACGATGTAACTCTCTGATCCTGTCTCTTTCGATCTGTATAAATTTGACTCTAATCAAAACATTTAATTTGAGTCGAAATTGCAGAGGCACCAATGTAAAAACCAAAACCTTAAGAGCTTCCATCCTTGAGTGAAGTTTCTGACTTTCTTCAGCAGTAGGTGAATCAAACCTGGGCAACAATATTAGAACAGATGACAAGGTTTCAAAGAGGCAATGCGATAGGAAAAGCCATATTGGGAGCAGCACGCACCGCAAGGACCATTCTATTTGTTGTATCTTGTCATCTAGCCCTTCCCTCTTCTGTCGCAGCAATCTAAAGTCCTGATTAAACATGAATATATAATCCATAATTTTAGAACACAAATATAAACCAAAAAAGAACACAAGATGGGGAGTCATATATTTGTATTGATATATCACACAACTGCAAAGGACAGTGCAGTCAGATGGATACGTTTTTCTAACAACTCACCACTGCTTTTAACTACTGCCATAACAAAGTATGGCCCTGTATATAATGTGAAGTATACCAGAAATTAAAAGAATGCTATACATGTTTAAAAGTTGATCCAGCAGATCAAGTTTCAAGTACTCTGAAATGAAACCAAAAAATAGAAGAAAACCCTTATAGCATTTCCTAAAACAACTTTCTTCTCACTTTTCCCCCTACACTTTTATCCTGCAGTAAAAAGCCTTCTCACTCCTTATTAACAATGTGAAGTTTAAGTCGATGAGAATGATCACCATTGGGTGTAGCTGGCAGACACATCCACATCAAAGACTCAAGTGGCAGATAAAGGGCCATGGACATAAGAGTTTAACTATTACAGCAACGGAAATCTCGTAAACAGTGTGATACTGTATCATAACAGTACACGCATGGTATCTGAGCATTCTTAATTTCATAAATATAATATTGACAGACAACATTCTTGTTGGATCTCAAAGTATGAACACCATATCTATAGCCTTGAATACATTATATCATTAAGGCATAAACAATGTATGTCTATATGCTTCATCTATTTTACTTCTAGAATATAGATGCCTTCCCAAATTATCATATTACCTTCCGAATACCCAATGTTTCATAGAATAACCGCAACTCCTTGTTAAGCTCTGGAACTACAAGCATAGTTCTCCAACCTGCAGACAAAACGTTTACTGCTACCAGAAAATACTGAAAAAGTATATTGACTTAAGGAGGTTAAAATATACCCAATTCCTTTTTGCTCCGAAGTATATCACCATATATATGATCCCCAACGTACAGAACCTGGACATTCAGAGAGCCTGTAGTAAGATCCTCGATCAGTCCTATAGAATTTTAGAAGATTCTATGTCTTTGACATAATAAAGAAAAGAACTTGCATTTACCTGAGATCCAGCATCAATGCCTAAAAGATGATGTAGATGTGCAACACTCCCGCCCTGAAGAAATTAAATAATGATAATTAACCATGTGATTATAATTACAATTAGGTAAAACACAATATTCTGAAGAGGATTTAGGAGGTCATTGTTTCTACATCTCTTAACTAACAATATCACTTTTACAACCAGATATTAAACCAGAACGAGAAAGCTTGATTTTCATGAGATTTCTAGGGTATCAGCATCTTTATCAACCATGATAATGATCAATTATGTTTCTTGGATGCAAGACAGTCCAAGTACGGTGTTAAAGCAGGATCACCTGAAAAACTCTGCATGCTTGTTGAATATTTTTCATGAAAGAGGTAGATGGATCCATAAAGTTTACACCTATCTGCGACAATCAATGGAACAAACGACAGAAAGCTAGAAATCAGAAATCCATTGCCTAAAAATTAACCATTGGGTATTAGCATCAACTTTGCCTGTGCTAGAGGGCTTCCATTATCTGTGTTTTGAAGCATGCCAGAATTGATCTCTACTTCATATAAAGGTGCTCGATTCCCATCAGCAAAAAAGGATGGCTTGGCACTGCAGTTGCAAATTCATTTTCGGTTTCAATCAGACATATTGACCTAGTCAGTTTTGGATCTCCAAAACTTTTTATGAAACTTTCGGACTTTGAAGAGACGAAAGACCATAAGTCTTAAAAATATAGAGACCAAGTTCACACATCCAATATTCACAATTCACCTTATGGCATTTGCACAAATGCAAGCATAAATAAAAAGGAAATTGGATAATCTAGTTCTAAATTTGACAGACGCCTATTTTATCAGTTAGCCAGAGGTAGCTGGTTCTATTGAGAATTCAAATCTAGTCCTTAAATGTAGCAGTTGAAAACAGTGTGTCCCATTTTCCTTGCTTATGGACTGTAATTACTGTTCGATTGATGGGAGGAACCAGAGTAGAATAATTATAAATGGATTTGCAAGAAGAGACAAAGAGATGAATACATGGCACGAAGTGCAAAGATTTCCATTAATACAAAATAGCATTAACAAAGTAATGGAAATGACACTAAACAAAAAAAAATTGAAGAAATCAACAAATGATGGCATGAAGAAAGAGATGAAAGATAATATGACATGGATCAGTAAGAGCAAATACCTTCCCGTCAGCACAATATCAAAGAGCTGTAGCCAATCTTTATCACGAGCTGCACCTCCATCGGTTCCACATTTACCAAACAAATAGTTCATCACCACATTGGTGTAGTCCCATAAACTGGAGATGCAAAAGAACACATAAACATCACTAATAGAGACGAAAAGGAAAAATTACTAACTATAATGTAATGGTTAAGGCAACCAGAACAAAAACTTTGGCTATAAATTTCACCGAATGCAAGTCATCCACAGAAGATGTCAGATAAACTCATCCATATGGAAATGCTTTATTATTGAGATATATATGCTAAAAAGACAACCCACCTGTTAGTAACTAGAAAAGTCATTCGTCCTGAACTCCTCAGCATTTTGAGCATTGGTATTAATCCTGAATCAAACTGAATATATCTGGAAAAATCAGTCTTTTTATTAGTATGTATGCAGTTAGAAGCTTTATTTCCAAGCAGATTCACAGCCACTACAAAAACAGATTGAAGGCTTTGATGCGAAGATTAATTTTTCCAATATCAGGAAGAGATTCCTCCTTATATAGATCTTATATAGGAACCCTTCAAAACCCTTCAGAGAGTAAAGATTATCAGTGACAATGCTTACTTTGAAGGATTCTGAGCAACAGCTTGCTTGAGTGTTCCATCACGATGGCAAAGGTCAACTGCTGCACGAACATCTTTATATACTGGAGAATAGCTGCCAATCATAAAAGCATACATATATTTACCAGTTTGACTTAGTCTATGACCAGGAAATAAAAGGCATCATACATCTATACTCACTGAACAGATAGCAATAATAAATAGCCCAAATCCTCAAATCTAAGGAAAAGAAAAAGAGTATCTACGTCTCTAAGTGATGCTGCAATCTCCTATGATATCCACAATGAAAATCATATTATCATATGGCATTTCTTCAAAGATCTGTTAGTTCAACTACAAAATATATATAGATGTCCATTATTAACAAGTGCTGGTGATGGACAGAGATTCATATAGACATCAGTAGTTGGTCTATCTACCACGCAGATAATTCATATAGACATTAGGTTACATGTATTTTATCACTGTTTATTTCATTACTTATTGACATTATATTCTTGAGTTTTGTGTTGCTACAGAGCTGTGTGAAATTACATGCAAAACCAAAGTTGTGGTGATGCTATATTATTCCAATGAATCATTCTAAAATGTTGCATGTTGGCCTTTCCATTATGTCAAGTTCAAATTGTTAAAAGTTTCCTCCAAATCAAGGGAGAACGATTTAGGTCCATCTGTTATACTTGCATCACGATCTGCAATCAGAATTCCCTAGATACAGATGGAGATGTTTTTGCATGCTCTTCTGTTAAAGACATTTGTCCCACCTGGCTACCAAGTGGGTAGGACAACAGGAAAAAAGGACTTAGAAAACAGACTACATCAGAAGAGAGCATACTTTCAAATTGACTAGAGAATACAAAAGAGGTAGAAAGCTATTTTATATGCTTTACCCCTTTTTCATTTTCATTAGCCATTGTCTAGAGCTCTGCTTTTTTTCATACTTTCATCTCTCTCCATTAACCTTCTCCATTCCCTAAACCCAGCATAAAGACTATAGGGGTTCTAGAAGTTCATAAAATATAAACCTGTTGTCCGTTTCCTCAAATGTTCTTCCATTTGAGTATAGGAAATCGGTAATCCTGAATTGATTTAGTTTCAACAGTCACATGATTACTTGCTAAACTTAGGGAGAGCCTGGATTAACATAGTACACTCATTAGTTGTTGCCAATCCTTGTCAATAAGCTAAATTAGTGGTAATGTCTGTTATGTTGATCGAGGCATCTCTTTGACAAGGTTCTCAAAAACATCTAGGTAGCAATGATATGATTGAATAACTTTTCCCATCCGCATTCACGAGGGTAAACAGTTGGTTCATCCAGCACAAAGTCTCCCAGAGGAGGCTAAAGAAAAGAGAAATAGGGCACTGGCCAGGAGTCATAACGGGCTTGATTTTTTAGATGGTAAGAAATCAAACCCAAGAGTCTTATCCAAGCAGCAAAAGAAATAAATAGAGTAAAAATTATATGCTTGAATAAGTGATCACATACTCATTGCCTGGAGGAAACTTTTCTGGATGGTTATCTTTTAGTTCAACGAGTTGAGCAAATAGATATGCCTCAGCTAAAGAGAACAACGTGTCAATGAGAGCATAATCTGGCTCGTCATATGATTCCCTAGTTAATGTGTTGCAGTAAATTGTCATGCGATCATCTCGTGGTATCTCCTGAAATCCATGATATGCAACTTTCACATATTTGTGCCGATCCATCTGCAGCCAGCATTCAGATGCTCAAAATAAGTATGATTTAATCAATAATCCAAGCAATAAAAGAAGAAACTTAAGGTAGCTGTATTCATACTGAATCTGAAATTTCAATTCAGCAAATCCATTTGAGCATATTTCAATGCCAGCATTTAATGCCATAAAAAAACAGCTTAGACATACTTACCCAACAAAGAACATCGCTTTTTTAGGAATGACAATTTTAATTTTGATCATGACATCTACCTTCAATATGTTTCCCCTTTTCTTGTCAACCACAAGTCCTCTGACCATGTACTGCCAGTCAAATTTCCAGTCCAGCAACTGCACATCACAAAGCAGATATATAATCTATTACATGATCAAGAAAGCACAACTTGTATATCAAGAAAATTTTGACATAGGGGCGCTCTTTCAATATCATCTAGCTCAAAAAGAAATTCTAGTTGAAATCGAGTTATGATGTTTGCAGATAGTGGCTCTAAAATACCATTTCTTCCTAGAAAATATGACTTTTTTCTATGTCGGAGAACTTTGAAAGAAAAAACTTCAGTCGTCTAATCTTACATGTGATTATATGATCGAATGCCAAGCAGTTCCGCAAGAAACCCAATGAATTATGGCACTCATACTACATAGTAGGCAGAGTTCAGGCTTTAATAGATCTTTCAGAAACCATCGAGTGAAAATGGGGAGGCCCACTTGATCTGAGATCCCCGGCCAGGTACTAGATGTTAGAAGGCTGGGAAAAGAGATGATACAGTAACCACTAGCACAACAACTAAATAGCCATTTTCTTTACTCCAAATGCAAGGATGCAAGCATATAGAAGAGCTCTCCTGCATCAACCAATATGTACTATCTTTATCCAAGATCAAGCACAAGTCCGTAAGGAGACTCACTATTGAAGACATTAATTTCATATAGCAGCACATAAAGTGCATCAATGTCAAGAGGACTATGCTTATTGCATGTTTTTGTTATCAGAGTTTAGTAACGTAGGCAACTAGATAGTTTAGGTAATAGTCAATCTGCTTTCATAGTACCAGACTTCCATAAGATTCTCAGAAATGTAACTTTTGGTCTAATTCATCCTTTTGCCATTTGACAACATGCGTGTGATATTTCATACCCTAGAATAATTCCTCCCATGGGATCAAAGGCATCATTATGGGACATCAAAGCTGCGTTTCTCGTCCTGATAATGCTTCCACACTGAATGCAAAAATCTCCGGCTATCAGGCACAATCCTGATTGAAATCAGATAGCTAAGCTGGAAATAGCCGAGTTGCTTTTTTGAATGGTAGATGCACATTTTTCATTTTTCTATGCTTCATAGGGTATTACAGTCTTTTGGAGATGCTAATGTAAGCCTCTATCTATATTCTATCTTTAATTGGTTACTAGATTGCTTTTGACACCGACATATGTGTTTCTTACTCTTTAACAAACACTAATGTATCACGATAGGCAGAATAAAACACCAACATATGTGTTTCTTACTCTTTAACAAACATTAGTGTATCACAATAGGCAGAAAACAAAGAAAAACACCAATACTACATAAAGAACAATTCAAGTTAATAGTTAGATACCTCGCGAGGATATCCAAGATCATACACTAGCTTTTTTATAGTTCCATGATATGCTAGAGTCTCAAATGTATCCGGCCGGTACTGTGCTAGTGTATAGTCCATATCAAATCCCACAGCAACAATGCTCTTCATGTTCAATGCTCTGTTACAGAATATCTTCTTGTGCATGTGAATGCTAGGCAACAACTCAACTGCAGCATGCGAATCAGTTTTTGTATCCAAGAACGGTATACTGAAAGGTCCATAAACTTGATCTCCCTCCTCATCAGTACCATTTTTTTCTTTGGTACATGAACCTGTGCAACACATCATCAAATCCACAATAATGTAAATTTGTTTTTGGTAAAAAAAACGTAAATATTAAGCTGAAACGGTGCCATACTGTGGCTGAAAACGTGACTCATCCATGGATGTTATGCCTATGGAGAAGACTATATATGAAGAGTCAGGTAGAGACAAAGTAAAAAAAAGGTTAAGGACAAGCCTGAGCATTTTCAAACTTGCAAAAATCAGATAGAAATAAATCTGATAACTCGCATCTTACTTCCAGTACAGACAATATAAAAGTCGAAGCAAGCCTAAATTCGCAGTAAGAAAAAATAGAGTGCCCAATGTAAAGAGAAGCATATAGAAACAAAAGCGAAATTCTTGCTAAACATATGCAGAAACATGTGCAATTCCTGAAGAAATCGATTGTTACTCGGAAAAAGACAACAAT
The DNA here is from genome assembly GCA_037176905.1 of Azolla pinnata. NCBI lineage: Eukaryota > Viridiplantae > Streptophyta > Polypodiopsida > Salviniales > Salviniaceae > Azolla > Azolla pinnata. The sequence continues at coordinate 21,641 of JBBBWG010021000.1, forward strand.
ACCAAAGCTTGAGTCAAAGTGGATGTAGTTGCACGGGATTCCGAAACATGTTAGTGAAAACAGCATAAGCTAGCAGTGAACTAGCAAACCATATACTTACAAAAACGGAAAGATAGAAAATTTTTAGTAGTACGTTCTAGCATAGATCTCCTGAAACATCATAAATATGTGAAGAAACCTTTGTGGAAGGTTCTTGTTTCAGTGGAGTGTATGAACGAAGATAGAATGAAGATTACCATTAGATGATGGTTCCCGGAGAGCATGCTCTGGAACGGAAGCTGTGGACACGTCATTCCCACCATTCTCATCATTGGATGATGCTTTACAACTGTAATGAAACGAACCTCTCCACGATGGAATAGGTTGTGATCCTTTTCTATGACCTAGAATCTTTTGAAGCTCTTGTGCTCCATTACAATGTCCAAAAACCTGTGTATTCGCAATCCTTTGCACCGAAGAAGCTGTGGCTACTGCCAACATTGCCACTGTCCTTATGTACATGTGTGGGAGAATCTATTTGCTATTTACACAGTAGCCAACAAGCATTTCTTTCCTTCACTATTTGTTTTCTATATGTAAAGAATAAACAATTCAGCAACTCTTTTTGGCGAAAGTTTCTGTATGCGTGAGCATTCCAAACAGCTTTCTTCAAAGAATTTTCTCTCAAATGAACGGAATGCTGTGTTACTCCTGATGCTTCTGCCTATATCAACAGAATGTAGAACTCCATGCAAAGCCTGTCTCTGAGAAGAAAACAAGCAGCTTTAAAGTCAGGATGCCACTGCAGGCTTATCTTTCCGGTAATTACACAATCTTGTGAATACCAAAAATATCAATAAATACTGCATACATGTTTGATTAAAGAACAGTTTACGACGACAAAGATTCACGCCAAACGAACAGAAAGTAAGATTTCAGGTCAGATCACCTGCAGTTTCTGCTTGAATGATCAAATTCTAGCAAAGAAAGACAACAACTAGGAGTCTGAGTAGAAAGGCAAAAAAAAAAAGAGATAAAACTGACAGTTTTATAAGGTGGAGAAGTTTACAGATAAATGGATAGAGGAGGGGACGAAGGCGCTGCTGCTGGTTGCTGCTGGTTGCTGCTGGTGACGGTGATGCCTGACGTTTGATGGCTATGGTTGATGGTGATAATAGCGACGATGCTGATGCTGATGCTGATTGTGGAGATGGAGATGCTGCCACAAGCTCCGTGCCAGAAGAAGAAGAAGAAGAAGAAGCAGGAGGACGGGCGAGGAACAGAAGAGCAATCAGATTGAAACGGAGATGGCGATGAAGATCGGCGAGCTTCTCACGACGTTCCGTTCGCTTCCTCTTCTCTGGTTTCCCTTGCTGCTGTCGTTCCGGATCATGTCATGTTTCCATTGGATCTCCGCGTTTGGCGATGAAGATGCAGATTGGAGATGGAGATGACGGTGACGATGACGATGAAGATGACGATGAAGATGAAGACGGAGATGGAGACGAAGAAGATCTGACCTGATCAAGCCATAACCCTAACCCTAAACCGAAGATCAGAGGATTAAACCCTAAACCGAAGATCATAGGATTAAACCCTAAACCGAAGATCATAGGATTAAACCCTAAACCGAAGATCGTAGAATTAAACCCTAAATCCTTGCACTACGAAGCGGAGCTCTTCGATCCTGTTAACTCTTAACCAACCGAGTGAGGATCGAAGGATCAAAAACCCTGGAAATTCCTTCGCTGCGTAGCGAGCTCTTCGATCGTTTTTCTTCTCTCGATCGACAAGTTCCGCAGAAAGAGGGAAAACGCGGCGCATTCGGTAAACCTCTCGAGATCGTGATGCGTGAACGAGTCGGCGCCGTGTGTGTGATTCGGAAGCGTGCAGAATCGATGGCAAGATATCAGATCTTGGACCGCTGATCGGTAAAAGTTTTCCCGTTTCGGGGTCGGAGATGGTATGCAATGCCTTGCGTGGTGTGTGATTCGGAGGTGTGCAAGAATCGATAGCACGATATAAGAGGATCTGGGATCACAGATCAGTAAAAGTTTCAGAATCGGCAGCAAGATATAAGATCTCCAATTGTTTTGTTCAACAATTGTTATGGAATGGATGGTGCGTTCAAACTACGGTAAAAAAAAACAAAACAAAACGAAGTATCCTCCATCAATGCTCTTTGACACCGAAGGAATCACAATTTTCCGCTTCGAATCGGCAGCTTTTTTATGGTTGAATCTCGAATGGGATCAAGGTGAAGAAGCTTACGGAGATGAATGAATAGAGGAAGGTTGCTGCTGGTTGCTGCTGGTGATGTTACAGCGATGCTCGATGCTTGATGCTTGATGCTTGATGCTTGATGCTTGATGCTTGATGCTTGATGCTTGATGCTTGATGCGTGATGCGTGATGCGTGATGCGTGATGCGTGATGCGTGATGCTTGATGCGTGATGCGTGATGCTTGATGCGTGATGCTTGATGCTTGATCCCATAATAATTTTGCGCTTTCTTTACAACAGAAACCGACCCCGCGGTTTCCAGCTTCTTGTGTAAAAGCATTCCTCGAACAGTATGAAGATCGATTGGGTCGAAGATCCACACCCATATATGCTAAGAAGAAATGCTAAGAAGAAATGTTGCTTACTACTACTTACTACTACTACAAAGCATAATTCACACAACCCATGCTTTCTAATACAAGCCTAATAATCGCCATGGAGCAGTAATATAATTAATGACCCATAAGACAAAAAAAAAAGAGGCTTAGGGTTTAGGATTAAACCCACCCTGAATTCTGAACCTTAAACCCTACCTTGACAGCAAACTAAAACTGTATGTGACATGAATGTAGCCAGCCAAACCTGCATGGATGTATGCTTGTTTTTCTTGCTCATATTCGATACCCCTAATACCACATCTTGCTGCGAAAGCCACGAGACATCATTTGGTGATGATTGTGATGATTGTGATTGTGATTTTGGTGAGGATTGTGATTGTGATTTTGCTGATGCTGCTGCTGCTGCTGCTGCTGCTGATGATGATGATGATGATGATGATGATGATGATGATGATGATGTCTCTTCGAGGAGATGATCTCTGAGAACGTATCGACGAGCTGCTCCGCTAGACTGGCTGGGTTATCTTGGAGCGTATCGATGAAGACGCTCACGATCCTCCTCTCGTGCTCCGAAGCTCGCAAACTGAACCACGTCAAGAACTTCATGCGGAACTCTTCCTTCACGAGGCCTTGACATTCCAGCCACCGGACTATCTTCACGCATAGCTCGTAGTTCCTCGATGCACAAAGAGAGCTTCCTCCTCCTCTACTGCACCCATCGATGATTCCATAGTTATTATCACCATCACCATCTTCATCGTTGCTCAAATCTCCGTCGAATGTCTTCTTCGCTGCCAACTTCTTCCTCGACATGGGCTGCTCTTCCATCTCCGCGCCTCTTCCTGAACCTCGGACTTGCATCGCCCACTTCTTCGCTCCGCGATCGTGTTCTTCTTCGTGCCTTGCTCTCGTCCCCTCGTCACGAAGCTTTCTCGTGCTTTCCCGTAGAGCGTTTGACACGATGATACCTGCGACCTCGGCCTGTGATATCTGCGAGTTTCCGGGACCGCTGGTATCATCTAGCTCCTGGCCAGCATTTGCATCTCTTGCTTCATCGGATTCTTGCAACACTTCGGTAGAATCTCTTCTCGCACTGGATCCGCGAGCCTCTTCTTCAGCATCCAAAGATGCTCTACTCTCTTCTACTGCGAGGTCTCGATTTTCTGAGACATTCAAGCCTGCCGCCCCAGCTTTATCCTCGCTAGAGGCTATACATACATCATCATCATCTTCTCCTTCCTTTTCTTCGCCGTCATCAGACATGTTGCTTATGGAGCTCAAAAGGACATTTGCATCACTCTCCCTCTCCTTACTTCTTCCAGTTTTGTTATGAGTATTCACGCCCCATCCTTTACCGCTGAATATCCCCTCAACAACTTCAGATGGCTTGCCCCACGCTGAATGTAACACCTTGCCGAGATCTCGAACCTTGAAATTCGACTGCGGTTTGTCAATACCCACACACAAATCTTCATCGACATTCGCTGGATGGTACCATTCATCCGAATTGGAAGAGAACTCTCTTGAAATTTCTGTCCTGGTGCAGCAAGAAGCTTCTACTGGTTCACCGATGCCCCTATCGAAGAACGGTATGACGCGAAGATCGTACTCAGTACAAGGCTCTAAGTTGGAAATCTGAGCTTCTCCTGGGTTGGCAGATATTATACAAGTTGGGTTAGTAGGAAACTTGTCATCAGTTGTTCTTCGATGCCAGATGCGATAGCCATACACTGGCTCCCCTCCCCCTTGCACTCTCAATGAGATGGATGATGACGAAACTTTATTGAAATTTATGGTGCAAAGGTCCTCCTCCTCGTCATAATCATCATTTTCATTAGCATCAGCGCCATTCACTCCATCATCATCAGTAGCACCATAACCATGAGTTTTATCTAGGAAAGAGAAATGAAAATAAAAGATAGTTAGAACTGAAGAAACCGAAACAAAAACCCACGTGTCATACCTTGCAAGAAATACCTTTAGCTCTTGGTAGGTAATTCAACTCTATGTCTTCACGGAAGATATCTACTTCGGTGAGTGCAGAACTGATGAGTTGGAGTACCTCTCCACTCGAAGATAATCGATTAACCAAGCCTCGTGCAAATTTGGCAGAACCTTCTATGATTGGGCCTACTTCCTCTTCAAGCTTTTCAATGGCTCTCTTCACAATGTCGTCGAGTTCCTTGTGTTTCTTTGTGCCATTTAGCAATCTGTGGCATAAAGATAACCTTTGACATAAAGTATCCACCCTCCGTGCTTCCCTTGCTACCAAAAGCTGCTTCTTCAAGCATCTGCAGTTTAGCCGATTCAAATAGATAATATACAACATTATCCAACAAAAATAAGCACATAAAAATCAATCCTGAAAAAACGAATGATTACATGAATGCGTGTTCAGAATACGAACACATGCACGCAAACACTGCTTATATATATTACCCTATCAAGCTACTGACTTTTCCGCATGCGTAACAACGATAACTTCCATCTAGCAGTATCGCCGAACCTTCAAAGACCACTCCAGCAATGCCTTTCTTAAGAGCACATTCAACATGGCAAGACAATCTACAATCCATATCTCCATGATCTGGCTCGGGTGTACAAACTAGCCAAAGACTGGGGTCTTTGTTGTCATCAAAGTTACGACACAAGCAACAAGAGCAACGCTGACAAAAATTTGCACCCTCAAGAAGCCGTGCTTTACATGCTGTGTTTCTACAGACCCATGATATTTCAGTTGTCTGTCCATCATCGATACTCGCAGGTATCTCTATCGAAGCTTGAACACGAGCAGGGCGCCCCACTTTCCTTTGCCTCCTATATGAGCTTTGAGGCACAATATATGGGTTCACGGATGTAAAACCATGAGTTATCACTCTCTCCGCTGTTAGCCCTTTTGTTGCTACCAATTTCATCAGATGCTTTATCATTTTACCCTTGGAAACGCCAGTGTATTTCCTCTCTTTTCCCATCTCTAGACATATGAGTTGAAGAAGATCTTTCCTTGTCCATGACTCGAGAATCTCTGGGCCACCATCCAGGCCTTGTGCGACCCGGTGAAGAATCTTTTGCTTCTCATACACACTCAGGGATGAAATCATCGAAGTGTATGCTCCTGTAAAATACACTCCTGTACCATAATCACAATAAGGGAAATGAGTCAGATGCTATGCATATACTGGAATTGGAGAATAATGCACAATACAATGTGCATTTGGAGGCGTTCTGAAACAACTCATTTGATGTTCTCCAGTATTTGAGCATGACATGATGTGGGGAACCTTCATAACCCCTATGTAATACATGATATAATACAATATCCTTTTAAGAAAAATGTCATGCTTTGCCTAAGTTGCATTAATTGCTATCAAGTTTTCGTTACAACATCTAAATGAGAAGGAAGGTTGAGCATTCATAAGTGCACGATAGATGTTTCAACCAGGTCAGGAGTCTACAATGGGCAACAGCTTTTATGAACTTTAATAAGACAAAACATAATAAAAAATCATGTTGATTCATGTGCAACATAACTTGAATAGTCATTTAAAAAAGGTGGCCTTCTCATTGTTCAAACATATTTTCGCCCCCTTTCTCTGATAGAGTACAACAGACCAATAAACGCTAACATTATGGAGCATTCATCACTACAAGTGGCAGCATTATCTTGCAAGCTTTGAAATAATATACATGGAGATCTTAGGATAAATGCATTATCTTGCAAGATTTCAAATAATATACGTGGAATCTTAGGGTATAGCCAATCTTTTCCAGCAAGGCAATCCTTGAAACATTCACATTTTGTCTTCTGCTGGGGGATTAATAGTCTGAGGGAGAGCAACAAACAGCTAGCATATAGCGAAGGCTTGGAATTCCTGCCATGGCATGAAAAGAAAGGCTCACAACACTGGCAAAACTATATAGAAATTGTTGACAGACACTGCATCAGATTGACATAGCGAATATGGGGTCTGCTGAACATTACTTGCAAGAAAACGTGATGAAAGGGCGACGTACTTCTCCGCACGAGAAAAAAAAAAATAGAATCTTTTTCGGATGAAAGAACAAGGTATGCTCCCAACTAGCTTTCAGAGTATACATAAGCATTGTGCTTCAGCATCAGAGGTTTCCGAGGTTGAGCATGGCAAGGGAACATGACAGAAATTAAGCTCTTCCATCTCAGCCATATGCAGTATTGATGGGCCGGCCTGTTTCATAGGAGCCACAATAGACATACACAGCAAAACACTCTACTACGACTTGAAGCCAACCCAAAGGGAAACAAATGCCAAACAAAATCTTCTGTGGATGTGCTGGAGTGGGGCAACAGTAGATTCAGGCCTCGCAGCAAGGAGAAATACCTTAAACCCTAAACCCTAAACCCTAAACCCTAAACCGTAAATCCTAAACCCTAAACCCTAAACCCTAAACCGTAAATCCTAAACCCTAAACCCTAAACCCTAAACCCTAAATCCTAAACCCTAAACCAGGCAAACAAAGAGTCCCAGGTGGACGTGGAGCTTACCAGAGGCAGGGATGAAAGGAGGTGAATTGGTAGGAGCCATAGCTGGAAGCGGTTCGCGCAGAATTGGGGCAAGGAATTCCACTGTGGGCAAGGCAACCAGCTTCTTCTGAGCACGCCGTGGGACGAGAAACCCTAAACAACGTCAGGACGCCATGGCAAAAGCTTCTGCACCTCGAGAGCATTCCATTCCACGACTCGAGAACGAGGCAGGGAATTCCCTGCACGAGTCGGAGAAGACCCAAATCGGTACATACACCAAAAGACCAAGGATTTGATTTCGGAATCGATTCGAATCGAATCGATCGTTGACTGGATTCATCGAATGCTCGATCGATCGTTCGCTGTCATATCGACTTGATTCATCGCACGATCGATCGTTGCCTATATTCATCGAATGATCGATCGTTCCATGAATCGCATTCTTACTCGATTCCTCCAATGATCGATCGATCAATCGATCGTTCATTGTCGCAGTTTTTTACTCGATCGATCAATCGATCGTTCATTGTCGCAGTTTTTTACTCGATCGATCGGTCGATCGATTGTCGTCGCTGCATTCTGCTCGATTGTTCATTGTCGCAGTTTTTTACTCGATCGATCGGTCGATCGATTGTCGTCGCTGCATTCTGCTCGATTGTTCATTGTCGCATTTCCTTGATCAATCGCATCGATCAAGGTCCAACAACTCAATCCATGCTCCACAACGATTTTTTCTCCCCCAATTGATACATTCGATTCAAATCGATGGCATTTGGAATTATCGCATCTTGTTCTAAGTTTTGTTTGCTTGGTTTTATCCATTCAATACATCTAGTTCCAAGTTATAACCATTCGTTTTCTCCATTTGGTTTGCATTGAAATCGATGTCATTTTTCCAAAGGCATCCTAGCACAATTCAACAACATTCGAAGTTTTCTGGCCATTTTCCAAGGATCTACAACCAAACCAAAACGATAAGAATCCAACCATGGCATCTTAGTAAAGATGTTGGACTCTTCCTACATCAATTACCAGAACATCTGAGTTAGTCTTTCCCTTCATCGATACATATGTTCATGCGCTTCAAACTACCTTAACACATGAAACCTCGAGAGCGTTTTGGCTTAGTTTAAAAAAAAAAAAAAGACATTCCAAGAACATTCTCAATCAACAAAGACATTTTAACACAATGAAAAACTACAATTCCAAAGTTGTTTGCATAACGGCTCTTGCTCTACCAAGCATTTGGCACATAAATCTCCGGTTACAAAAGTAATTCTTCAAGTGGAAACGTTTCTTCTCTCCACTAGTATCAAAGGGCCTCCAGAAGCAAGATTTTGTATTAGTTTGTGATCATGCCTACTTGATAAACAACTAGCTTCAACCCACACGCACATGCATAGTGTATGCAGCATTTTCTTTTTAAAGTGCACATATAATAGAATGTTACTCTCTTTTGTAGATAATGCTGGTAAACTGCTGTTTTAAAGCCATGTGTTGCCATCTCCATAGCTTGTAGATCCTAGAATTAACTGTGGAAGAGGGCAACAAAAGTGTAAACCATGTAGCGATGTCTTTAAATCTTACTGTATCTTGTCTTATTGGCTTATATACTTTTTCGGCAGCTCCACACTAAAGAATAAGGCTAGTCTACCCCTAGAAAGCATTCATCTATACTCTTGTCTGACTCAATTTCTTATTGAAAAGCCTCCGAAGCAGATAAACCTGAAGTACACTTGCTCCAATCAGTGCAACAGCCTCCAAAAATGCCCGATAAATCAACCGCCGACTTAAATTGTCATTCACTATTACAACATAAGTAAAACGCTTCAGCTGTTGAGGAAATAAAACAGCATTCATAACTTAACAAGATCAGATATGTCTTGGAAAAGTGCTGAAAAACCAATTTAAAAAACGGGATGAAGATTGTAGAAAAACCAGCAACTATGAGAGGTGTTGTAAAACTAGCATAACTATTCGAGATCAACAATGTTGAAAAACAAACAAATTTGCTTGATTAAAGATCTGTTGAAAAGCTTTTTAAAGGACTGCTGAAAACATTAAAAAACCAAAGGTAAAAGTAAAGTTTAATGAGACAAAGTTAAATGTTCCCGATGGATTTGAGGGAAAAATTTCAATGTGTTTCGTAGTTTGAAAACTCGATTATATGTTCAATTTTGTGAGATCAAAGGTTTGTTCAAATTCTTCCAGATCACAAGAATGTAGAAAACTTACAGATGGCCTGGCGTTCTGTTTGTGCATAAAGCCAATGTTGCTCGAACTGGACCGAGTATATGGACTCTTCAAGCTTAGCAATTTGACGCATCAAAGGATCAACATGATCTGTGCACCAATTTTAGTTCAATACTTATACACACTGCTTCAAAACGCTCATTTCTTAGCAAGCATTCACATTACCGTCTTGTAGTTTCTGGTCGTAGTAAGGAATATGACCAATATGCACATCAAAGTCCACTGTTTCACTGAATAAAGAAGTAGTCTTGAAACAAAACTTATAAGAACCGCTATGATGAGCAATGAATTCTAACTTGTCAGCTGTTTTGTCATGCACTTCTTGAACGAAGTTCCCTGGACCCTCTATCTGTTGGAAAACAGAAACCATCCATAAGTCATACAAGATTTGCATGAACATTATAGCCACATCACAGCTGTTTCCAGCTAGTTGACGGCTCCACCAAGCATGGTTGATGCAATAATCCAGCATTCACGAGCATTTGAAAAATGATGTATAAGACCAACATGCATATTAAACAGGAAACTAGAGTCTATTGTTCTCAAAAACTGCTCTATGATCATCAAACTCCTTAGGATGGATTCTTTACAAGCATTATGGAAGAAGAGGAGTTTGATTGGAAGGATGGAGTCAGATCAATCTACATCTGGAACATCAATTTGTTTATTATAGATACTTGTAAAGGAAAACAGAGGAAAATTCAGGGGTTTATTGTAAATCGCAAGGAAGATGCGAGAAGTTTGATTTAAGGATGGAGCTGGATTGCAACAAGTTCATTTGGATTCTTCCTGCCTTCTCCAGAGCGGCAAAGCTTCCATGCATACTATTTCCTTAAAAAACTGGAAAATAATGATCTGAATGCAGTAAGTGTTATTCTTACATCTGAGCTGGTAAAACTCATGAAATACAGGTGTGTATATACCTTCACAAAGCCAGTCAGAAACCCACAAATAGACAAAAGGAAATATAAAATTAAAGAACGTGGTAAAGGTATCAAAACCAAACGTGCACAAAAACGTCAAGAGGCCAGGCAATGCTGCGGCAAAGCTGACTGTATATACCTATAATATGTAATTTCCCAGTGTGATTGTTATTCTAGCTTGTGTAATAAACACCCTCCCTCTTCATTGCATTACATAATTTCCTCTCTTTATACCAAAGCATTCATCAGACCTGTGTTTTTCTTCTTTAGCTACCATATCCCCTAAGAACAAGGCCAACAAGTTTCAACAACTTAATACATCCAATATTTCTGATATGCTGAGGGCATTAGGAAGTTCCTGTGCTAATTAGAGTAAGTTAATACATCTACATGACAAGCTTATTCAGCCAAAAAACAATGATAATCACATTTTTCATTGATCAAATGCATTTCATCTAGTAAATTTTCCATGCAGTGAGATTTTCTGTACAATTTCCCCATTGAAGTGCAGCAATTAGCTCTTTTATCCACATATTATGATTCAGACAACCTTCAGCATTTGGAAGTTACTAATACAAAGAACTGGAGCATACCCCATTAAGGAGATTGAGAACTACTGAGATGAAAATATGCAAGCAAATGCAAATGTTAAGACAAAAAAAACTATAAATCGCATATGACACGAAAAAAATTACTTCCCTACCTGAATTGAAGCTGCGCAGGGTTTGCTGCTTTAGAATACCTATGCTCAAGTTTCATTCCATACACACCAGGAATTATCCTAATTTTCCAGGGAATATTTCCATCACCGTACATTCACTTTTACATTGTGATGCAAGATGAAACTGATATATTGTTCTGAGAAGCTCAAGAAATTTGGGAGAGAAAAACGATCCAGCATCCACAAATCTAGCCATTGAAATCGCTTGAAAAAACTCTTCTTGTTTAGGCTTACAGACGTGCATTTGCACCATAATCCTATAGCGATTATTCCCACTAACTACAACCCAAAATCTGAGCTTATATCCCTTGCTAGTTAGAGCTTAGATTCATGCAAACCTCTACAGTCCTCGCTATTCGTATTCATCCAAATATTTATATTCCTTGGTATTAAAATATCCTGAGCTCTCCCGTAACCAGTCTGTCGTAATCCAGTCATCAACCCCCTCCGCAGCGGGTATATTTCTGTTCGTGATTGAGCTCCATCAAAAATCTTTGGGTTGAAAAACGTATTACATCCTCAAAAAGGATTTTCATTTAAAGTTATGTGATATATTACAAAACTGTGTTAATCTACATGCATACTTAAGGATTAAGGAATGTTACATTGTAATGATGCTCAACTGCACGGTCTGCAAAGAGGATTGATCAATGCAACTCAATAACCACGATTGCTCAGAGACAGAATGGCAATAGAATCCTATGGAAAGTTGAAATTCAAGGATCCATTCTCTTGCCACTGTACCTTACTATGAAAAGCTGTTTGATTTATGTATCATACTCTTTATTATAATGCCAAAATGCAATCAGAAGACAGCTACCATTAGAAAAGAAGGACTGGGAAAACAGCAATTTGTGAGAGAATAACTTCAGAAGATATAAAGAAACCCAAACACGAAGAGGATGATAAGTGGCCATATACGAATTCCTCTATCTTTACGGTCCCATGTAGTTGTAAAAAAAGAATGAAAAACAAATATATGACAGAAATACTGACTGCCAAGAGCCTAGACCTACCTCTCCAAGAATAAAACTACAAATTTTACGGTCGCTTCACGATGTCTACAATGTCTGCCAGTAGATAGCAAAAGGGAAAGAGAGAATTTTCGAAACTATACGAAATGATCAGATTCCAAAAACTCCAACTTTGAAAAAGGACGAAAACGAAGCGGGGAGATGCTGCCATTCACGGGGAGGAAGACCCTGCAAATGCCCTCCCAGCGATACCGGAAGGAAGAAACAGAATGCACAGACAAGGATAACGTAAGGCATGTGTGTACGAACCGAGAGATCGACTCCACCGGAGTGCTGCTGATAGTTCCAGCTCTGCTCGTACCTGATGACCACGAACGAAACATGGACCATGTCACCGTCGTACTCGACGTGCTCGGTGAAGCATTCTTCCTTGTTCAGGATGAATCGGACCGCGTCCGAAGATCCGATGAGGAGGAAGGCGACGAGGAGGAAGGAGGCGAAGAAGAAGAAGAAGGAAGAGGAGCAGCTCGTCGCCAACGCCATAGCTCGCGCGGGCAGCTCTCGGCTCTCTGCTCGAGATTCTGTGGGTCGGGGAAGAAGCGAGAGAGACGAAGTCAAGCTAACCATGGTTAAATATCAACCAGAGCTGCTGGTTAGCCAAAGAAGAAGAAGGCTAACTATGGTTAGAAGCCTGAAGAAGAAGGTTAACCATGATTTGAAGTCAACTAACTGTAGCTTTGGTTAGTAAAAGAAGAAGGTTAACCATGATTTCAAGTCAACTAACTGTGGCTTTGGTTAGTAAAAGAAGAAGGTTAACCATGATTTCAAGTAAGCTAACTGTAGATTTGGTTAGTAAAGAAGAAGGTTAATCGTGATTGATTGTCAGTTGTAGCTTTGGTTAGTAAAGAAGAAGTTGAAGCTGACACGGTTGAAGAAGCAGAAGAAGCAGGAGGAGGAGGAGGAGGAGGAGGAGGAGATGTTTGATACATGCTGCATAAATCTGCTCGATGCATGTTGAAACTCGAAATCCCGATCGAGCTCCAGCTAACAAGGAGTGCTTGAGAATGCTTTTTAACTTGTCTGGCTTAAACAATACAAGAGACAGAGATCACTTTTTCGTATTTAGACGGCGAAACGACAGGATTGTGTTTGATTTTTGATGAACTGCATCCAAGATCGGTTCACCAACAGGTGGCCCAACCTTAAGCACATACTTGAGGTTGATAGAGGCATGATTACAGCTGACTATTTCTAACTTGATGTACGGAGATCGATCTAATAGCGAGACACGTTGCAACTACTAATCGAAAGCAAAAAATAACTTCCTGTATCATCGACAATGTCAAGCTTTCCCAGTGACCATACATGCATGCATTGCATGGATGCACTACTTTCAATACGTCGAGTTTATTGTCGATGGACTATCTTCGTTGTTGAGCCCAGCTGATTTTCTAACAGATTGATGATGCTTAACTTAGCGCACATGTTTTATTATAATACGCCATGCTTGAGTGGCACTATGACCCATGAGAAACCATATTTGAGCCATCAACACAATGGTAGTGCGCAAGATCGCTTGATTATTTGATTCATCGACTAATTGAATCATTAACCGATCGATGAATCGGTCTGATGAGAATATGCGTCGAACGATATTTTTTACGAATCGTTGGGATGCCATAAAACAATCACAAAGAATTATTGAGGGTGAATAAAAGTATTCATAAGCAATCAGACAAGATTAGTTGACACCACTTAACAATTTTGCTGTTGTAATAACAATTCGATGCCCACGAATTGTAGATATTATTAGCATTCCGATCCCTACGATGGATAAACCGATTCGATAACATCATTAGCTTATTGATCGGGCCCTAGAAACCCTCGTGGTATATCCGCTAATCACAGGTTAGGAGATGGTGAGATGCTACTAATCATGCGTGATTAGGCTGAGGAAATGGCGTGATTAGGTCAAGAAAGTGGCGTGATTAAGGTCAAGAAAGTGCGTGATTAGGTCAAGAAAGTGGCGTGATTAAGGTCAAGAAAGTGGCGTGATTA
>JBBBWG010021000.1:43088-56973 GCA_037176905.1 Azolla pinnata
GGCTAATTTTAGGAAATCAAACTATGCACCAAAACAAGATAATAATATCAGAAACAGCGCTAATATGAAATACTTACATCAATGGGTACAGACGGTTTTTCTCTTTCCACAGATTCTACCAATCCCACGGCATCATCCTCGCAAGCATTGTTCTGCTTTGAATCCACAGAGAAGGAAACGATGACTCCATGCTCGTATTACAAGATCAGTTTTGTGAAGAAAAAAACGATATCATCAGAAATGTTAGGCAGCAATATTAACCTGAAAGCTGCACATAGATGGTTGTTCTTCCATACGTTCTACCAGCCCCGCAGTATCATGCTTACAAGCATGGTTTTGCTGTGAAACCACAGTAGAAGAAAGTGGTGAATCGGTGCTGCTAAGTATCGAATGCTTCTCGTTCGAGCTTGCTTCTTGCGGAAGGAGATGAGCTGTGGAAGAAAAAAGCCATTGAAGCACGTATGCACGAGATGAATGTCCAAGCCTTACAGCATCCTATTGTAAACCGATCCTTCTAAGATTGATTCCTCCTTCGGCAAAGTTTAGAATTTGATGGAAGAATCAGTAACATTTTTTCGGAGAGCATACCCTTGTTACTATATTCAGATTCATCTATTCTAAAGAGATTGGCTTAAGCTGCAATATAGAAAAGGATGTCCTTTACACCTAATGACTACGGTTTTGGATGATGGAACAACCAAAATGGCAAATTTCCACTCCCTATTCAGGCAGCAATGCTAGGTTTGCATCATAGGAAATTATCTACTTGAGAGGGCATGAATGACTGATGTGCAGGGCCTATATTGCAGATCCTATTAAGAAATGAAATGATCTTCGTTAAGGGGGAAAGGGACGGATATCTTAGCTACCAGATTTCCTGTCAAGATCCTGACACAGGATTTAACACATCGCTTACATCATATCCCTACCTCTGATTCAATGCAAGGCATCCTTGCTCATGACTGGCACAAAATTCATCGTAGTCTTTCTTGTACAAGATTAACAAATCCGTCATACTCTTACAAGACTACCACTTTCTTTAAGGCGCTATGAAGCCCACAGATCAGATTAGTATCGTGCTCAGCACGGCTTGCAAATGTGGGATTGTTGATGTTGGTAGCTGCATTCAAAGAGGATTTTTCACGCCGGGCAGCGGTTTAAACAGGAGTCGATTACCTGAGTTGAGATCAGTGAGGAGCAGCTCCTGAGAGGAGTGGCGAATCTGAATTTGGAGATGGTGTCTGTTAACGAGTGGGTTGTAGAGGACAGCATCACAGTCAGGGTGCCGGCCGAGGAGAACATGGCCATCTTTTCCATGGCTGAGAAGCAAAGATTCGACGAGCTCGCCGTCCTTGATGACAGCGAGCGATGGAAAGTGCGGCCGAGATGAAGGATCTCCTGTGCGGGAAGCGGACGAGAAATCCATGGTGGTTTCGTTGACAAGGGGATCGCAGGCTTCGGCTTGCATCGTTTCTAATGTCAAGCTTCCGAATCCTAGGAGGAGGAGGAGGAGGAGGAAGAAGAAGAAGAAGCTGTAGGGCCGGGACAGAAATGTGGCAAGAAATCGGCGATGGCGATGGCGATGGTGCGAATGATGAATGAATGAATGAATGCAGAAGAGGGAGACAAGACGTGACCGTTACACATTTTGAACACAAAAGAAAAAACAACAGGTTTTGAACCAAAGTCTGGTGAGTCAAGATTCATTCTAGGTCTAGGTCAAGGTCAAGGTCAAGGTCAAGGTCAAGGTCAAGGTCACGATCAATTTCAAGGTCAATGTCAACGTCGAGATCAAGATCAAGGTCAAAAGCCAATGTCAATATTAAGGTCAAGTTCAAGGTCAAAGTCAACATCGCGATCAAAGTCAAGTTCAAGGTCAAGGTGAAGATCATTATCAAGGTCAACGTCAATGTCAAGGTCAAGATCAATGTCAATATCATTCTAGGTCAAGGCCTAGTTCAAGGTCAAGGTCAAGGATTGTGCTTAGGTCAAGATCAAGACCTATATCAAGGTCAAGTCAAGGTCCATTATCATGGCTATGTCAAGGTCTAGGTATAGGTCTAGGTCTAAGTCAAGGATCATGGCTATGTCAATGTCAAGGCCTAGGTCAAGGCCTAACGTCTAGGTCTAGGTCTAGGTCTAGGTCTAGGGCTCGGTCAAGGATCATGCCTAGCTTGCGGTTAATCTCGTTCCTGGCTATCGCTAATCGTCTCCAAAAAAACCCCACTAGTGTCGACTTGCTTCAGCTGGTTTGTTAGCATAAACTCGCGTTTGCCATTAATTTCGTTCTAAGCTATTGCTAATCGTCTCCGGAAAACCCCGGTAATGTCGAGCTGCTTCATCAGCTGGTTTGTTAGCATAAACTCACGTTTCTGATTAATCTCGTTCCCAGCTATCGCTAATCGTCTCCGGAAAACCCCACTAGTGTCGAGCTGCTTCGATTGGTTTGTTAGCATAAACTCGCGTTTGCGATTACTCTCATTCCTGGCTATTGCTAACTGTCTCCAAAAAAGCCCACTAATGTCGAGTTGCTTCAGCTGGTTTGCTAGCCTAAACTTGCATTTGCGATTAATCTCATTCCCGACTATTGCTAATCGTCTCCAAAAGAACCCCACTAATGTCGAGCTGCTTCAGTTGGTTTAATATGTTCAGGGTTCAAGGGTTCACAGTTTAGGGTTTAATGGGTTTAGGGTTCTGGGGTTTAGGGTTTAGGGTTTAGGGTTTTAGGATTTAGGGTTTTGGGGTTTTGGGTTTTGGCCCATTGCCCATGTGTGTGTGTGTATGTATGCATGCAGGCCTCAAGATTAGGGTTTTGAACAAGATGATTAGGGTTTTGAACAAGATTAGGGTTTGAACAAGATGATTAGGGTTTTGAACAAGATCAGGGTTTCTGTCTGTGGGTTCCGCCATAGCTCCTCTGTTTGCATCATCCGCTGCCTCCTCGTTCGATGCTCTTCTTCACATGCTCCTCCTCTGTCCCGGGCGAGGGCCCTCCTTCTCGCAGCTCCGCTGCTGCGTACTGCACCGTATGTAAGTAAAGATCTTCTTCCTGTGTTTCTCTTCGACATTCTTCGTGCAGCGCAAAATCATCCCGGATTGAATCCGTTCGTCTGTTTACCATATACGCAATAGCATCAGGGTTAAGAATAGGGGTGGTGTTACACTACCCTTGATTTGATGAACAGCCAGGGTCTCTTCAACCGTTTTGCCATGTATACATAGGGATTAGCGTTAAGAATAGGGTTAGGGCTACTCTACTCTTGATGGGATTGTCTGAGGAACCGTCAGTGTCTCTTCAAGCTTTGGTTTGTTTTTTTCTCTACTCACATATCTAGGTTAGGGTCACACTACGCTTGATTTGATGAACAGCTAGGGTCTCTTCAAGGTTTGCCATAGATAGATAGGGTTAGGGTTAGGGTTATACTACCCTTGATCGGATTGTCTGATGAACTGCCGGTGTCTCTTCAAGCTTTGGGTTTTTTTTATCTGGATTTGGGTTATACTACGCTTGATTTGATGAACAGCCAGGATCTCTTCAAGCTTTGCCATAGATACATAGGATTAGGATTATAAGAATAGGGTTAGGGTTACAGTAGCCTTGATTGGATTGTCTCTTCAAGCTTGGTTTTTGTTTTTTACTCACATATCTGTGCTGCTGTGCTGTTGCAGAAGTTGATCTCTGGATGAAAATCCGTGTTGCCCATATCCCAATTTAGGGTTTTCCTGTAAATTCATCATCATCATCGTCTTCTTCTTCTTCTTCGAGGAAAGAAGGGAAAGATGCAACAGCCTTCTCAGCATCAACATGGCCATGTCTTCCTCAAAGATATCCGGCCCTCTGCTCAGAACAATTTGAACACGACCTTCATCTTTCTAGAGAAAGGCTCACCAACAAGAGGCGATGCCACTGGGCAGTTGCTGTCTATAAATTTGGTAGCAGATCAAACTGCTTCAGCCCATCTGCAGCTATGGGGGAACGAATGCGAAGCTTTTCAGCCCGGGGATATAGTTCGTCTCACCAATGGGTTATTCTCCTTCAACAAAGCGCACGGCTTCGCTCTAAGAGCAGGGAAGAAAGGGAGAATCGAGAAGATTGGAGAATTCACCATGGTTTTTGTGGAGAATCCCAACATAAGCAAGCTTCAATGGCTTCAAGATCCATCCAATCCTTCGGTATGGACACCTGTGGGTCTCAACAACCAACAGTTGCCTCAAGGTTTCCATGGAAGCTTGGTAGGATCTGCTCCGCCCAGTAGTTATCGCAGTGCACACCATGATAGATTGTGATTTGGATTCTGTTTAACTGATTATGATTTGCCATTGTATTGGAGAATCCTAACATCAGTAAGCTTCAGTGGCTTCAAGATCCATCCTATCCTTCGGTATGGACACCTGTTGGCCAACAGTTGCCTCAAGGTTTCCATGGAAGCTTGGTAGGATCTGCACCGCCCAGTAGTCATCGCAGTGCACACCATGATTGATTGTGATTTGGATTCTGTTTAACTGATTATGATTTGCCATTGTATTGGAGAATCCTAACATCAGTAAGCTTCAGTGGCTTCAAGATCCATCCAATCCTTCAGTATAGACACCTGTTGACCAACAGTTGCCTCAAGGTTTCCATGGAAGCTTGGTAGGATCTGCACCGCCCAGTAGTCATTGCAGTGCACGCCATGATAGATTGTAATTTGGGTTCTGTTTGACTGATTATGATTTGCCCTTGTACTGGAGAAAAATTTCTCTATTCTGAGGGAGGTCGTGGATGTCCCATTCTGATATAAAAAACATCTTGTATTTGTGTGTGCATACATATCTATGAACAAAACACTCCAGGAGAGTCTTTAGTCATGCAGGATTAGCTTCTGATCATGACAAGAGAGTTTTGGAATCGAAAACAGATCTTATTAATGTTGAACAGTGTTGAGCAGAAAAACACTCCTAAACTAAAGCACCCTGCATTTCATTGTTATCAGGGTGGAACTTAACAATGCTTCAGGATGATCCATCAATCAGCATATACAATGCTAGCTAAACTCAGACTTTTGGAGTTCAAATCCTCAATTGTAATCGTAGATGCAATTTGAGGGTGAACTTTGCACAATACAATTACAATACTTTGCACAGACCTTTGATGTTGCTGTGAAAACAAATTCTGTGTGTATATATGACACTGGAGCTTTATCTTGAACATACAAATTCAGTACATATATGACCTCCGATCTGTGCCATGTAAAAAAAACGCCAATGGAGAGACCTCTCTTCAGTACTCTAAATGAAAAAACAAGTGGAGGCTTGCTTCAAAAAAGAATTGGAGTGAATATTTCAGAGAGATAAAAGATCAGCATCTATGCATCGAAGTTAGCGCCTCGTGAGAACTTTTCGTGTATATATAGAAATGTACAGAGAGGGAAATGTTGTCATGCAAAGATACAGCAAGACCTTGGTTTTGAGTAGTTTTTGAGACAGCCATACACAAATTGGGGACTTTGAAAAGAATGGGAGTGGGTGGGTGGTGGTCCATTTGGAGACATAGATCCTCCCCTTCAGCCTTCAAATGAAGGGAAAAAACTCCTCATTTGGAACTCCATTCAAGCCTTGATTTTTTTAGTACATTGAGTGGCTGAGCCCATTCTGAGCAGCCTCTGCAGCCTTCCTGGTCGAAGATCCGATTCCAGCAAACTGTGTTTTCGGCTGAAGAACACTTGCTACCGGTAGTGGCGGTTGTTCTCGTTTCGCATCCATGTCAGTTGATCCTGTTGGAATTCTCCTTGTGTATGAATATATTGGAAGACCACTAGGGGCAACACCATTTCTTGGTTGCCTTCGAGTTTCATAGTTCTCTGCTGATGCCACATTGTCTATAGGCAATCCAGGACCCACCACTTTACCAGGTTTAACAGGTATACCTGGAAATACACGACCCAGAACAGATGATTCAGAAGCAACGGCGGAATAAATTGACTAACGGCATTCTGCATTCGCAGCGAAGGGGAAGGCTTGAAGCAAAACAGTAATTCAGGTGAAGTGATATCACAAAAGACTAACAACTGGAAATGACAGTAGAAAAGACTACACAAGCACAGGAGGAAAGAGAAACTAACTACATCAGATCAGGATTCAAAGAGTGCAGTAAAGATTTACTAACACCACAAATGCTTATGCAGTTAAAAAAGAGAGTTGATTTCACAGACCAAACAAGAGTGTGCATTGAGATCTATAGCCATGTACTCGAGAAGAACAAGTATCCTCACATTCTTGGGTTCTTGAGGATATCATAAATCAACAAAAACCTGGAGATATAATAGTGAGGAAAAGAGAAGGTGATGAATATTGCAAACGATATTAGAAGGATTATGTGATAGCCAGTATCAACCTAAAATGAAGACATGACAAAGAATGAATTACGCTGTCAGAAACCAATGCAGGCATAAAAAAATATAAAGAAAAGCTAATTTCTACCTGATGGAAGTGAACGCTGACTGACATATGATGGAGGTTTGTATGCACTCGTAGGAACCGGTGAGTTTCTATCAGGTGCCTTGCCCGTGCTCTTCATATACCTGGTCATGGTATCTTCTTCAACATCCAATACATGTTCTTTCGCTGGCACTGGCGGTGTTTGCGCTTGCGAGTTGGGCATTTCATTACAGTGATAAAGACAAGGCCTGAAAAGCAATCACTCTTTTTTCAAGACATAAAAGAAAATGATGCACCAGATGGATCGCTTTCTCATCGCTCTCTTTTCTCTAGTCTACATGCCTTGGAAACAATGTGATATTGACAACACCCAAAGTGTCTGTCTTTATATAAGGCATCTGACAAAAATGGCATATAAATAATCTAACATTTCAAATAATTCCCATGAAATTCTCTTTTTATGGTCGTAATTACTGTCACTATGTTGCTGTGCTTCTCTATGTCCTCTTTCATTGAGCTGAGGTGGTGAAATGTAAAGAACGCTCAAGCAACCAACCACTGAATAGTGAAATGATGTCAGCAAATGATGTACAATTATTACTTGAACATACAAAATATGACTTCTGGTGATCATATTCAACTTAAATAGCCAGTACTCGTGTCTAATTTTCGATGGCCCAAAAACAGCAGCACAACAAATCTAGATGACGTACCTTGGTAACGAAGTGTGCTGTCTATCTAAAGGTGTTGTTCCGCCATTTTCAAGATGAGAAAACTGTTTCTTGAATTGATCGACAGCACTTTCATCATACAAAAGGAAAAACGAAGGCACTTAGCATGTAAAGCACAAATTTGAACAAAATTGGACAAGAATTTATCAGGCTACCTTGGATATAAGAAGCTAGATCGATCTGTGCCTTCTAGATGTTCTTTTAGTTTTTGTGGATGATACTCTAGTATCTGCCAAGAAAATTTAAATAATAAGTCGTTGACACGCACCACACTTACACAATTCCTACTAAGTTCAGAGGTTTTTATCAATCACCTCACGGTAAATAAGCTCCCTGACATCGTCTTTGACCACTCTGCGCCTCTCAAACTCAAATTCCAGCTTGGTTATAGGTTGAGCAGATGGTTCGCGTTCCACTTTGGCTAAACCCTTAAAGTACGGATCTGCCAATGCCTAGCAAACCATTGAAAGTATTGACAATGAATGCAACTGAAATTTCTTGGTAAGAGTGGAACTCAAAAGAAAAACTTATTAATGTACCTCCTCTGCAGAAGGGCGATCTTTAGGATCAAATGCAAGAAGCCTTTCCAAAAGACGAAGTGCTAATGGATCTGTACCAGGGAACTTTTGAGAAAGCTTAGCAGGAGTTTTCTTGGGCATTGTACTTAGATATCTTCTGGCTTTCTCATTTCGAACCTATGGAAAGTAACCAAAACATGGGATAAACTGTCTGTATTGGTAAACAATATGATTATAAACATGTTGAAAGACGAACCCTTGCAATCACATCTGGGTGTGGAGTGCCAAGGAAGTCAGTTATGAGCTCTAGTTGATGAACTACATTCTTTCCAGGAAAGAGAGGCTTTCCTGTAAGAATTTCTGCAAATATGCATCCAATACTCCATATATCAATTGCAGGGGTGTACTGCAAAAAAACCACAAACAAGATTTAAAACATGCTATGAAAGTTGTGATGTAATTTGTTTAATGAAAGGATCCCTTGACTCATTTTAAGAAGACCAATATATCTATTCAATAAAGCTTCTCCTTTTTCCATAATTCTAAGATGTATTTTCTCAACTTCTTTTCAAATTATCCAGGGTGTCTCCCAAGTTACATACAGACACATGAAGCACTTATTAACAAGCGATAATCAGATAACATATGCCATAGGTGGCAATCCTGGATCTAGCTTTCAAAATGGTTGGCTGTTACTGTTTATATTTAATAAAAAGAAGGCTAATTGGATGAATGATACCAGCTTTAAAGCATCCTAAAATTCAAAACACAATGGGAAAAGATGCAAAATAAATCTACATGTTTCTTAGACTACACCAAAATGTCTGGCTTCTGTGAATACTTTCATCGTATCTGAATACGTTGATGGCTTTACAACAAAGTACATAAGAAAGAAACATCAGTAAAGGTAAGTATTACTTTTGAAAAGAAAGAACCACAAAGCTCTGGAGCTCGATACCACCTTGTTGCAACATAATCCTACAATGCATATAGGCTCTCACGGTCAGCTGAGCATTAATAATAGAATATGGCCATTAAAAGTTTCCTAGTTTATTAAGCACAATTGAGCAGGCTTACAGTCCAAAATATAGCTGTTGGAGTGTCCTGAAATGCAACCCGAGCCAGACCAAAATCACAAATCTTTAACTTGCAGTCAGCATTTGCCAGAATGTTCTTTGGTTTCAAGTCTCTGTGGAACACATTAGCTGCCAATGCACAATTAGACGCTTAGAATAAATGTTGGCAAAAATTATGGGTAGCATACAAGGCCTAAAGGGAATTTGATGAAACTTTGCATGCAGCTTCCATCCCAAAAGCTTTCCCATCTCTCATTTCCAATTCTCTAAATTTCTTGTCCCAGTTTTATACAGCTAAACCAGATTTCGTTCAAAACATGAATTTCAGAATACTTCAACAGATTTTGTACAGCATTACTGAAAAATATAGCTTCGTGAACATTTCAGCACCTACGTTTTGTTTTAAAGCCTGTATCCATAGGATTCTTCGTCTCCACCATTGTGTGTGGGGGAAAGTCAGCTGTACAGAGCGTCTTAGTTCTGTAGTGGGCATATGGGGCTCATCCTAGAAGCCCCCAACTCATAAGAGAGACGCTGAAACCACTTGTCTTATTTATCCCTCTTGTTGTAACTCAGTTCCTATTCTTTTCTCTGCCTAAATAAGAGGGATTTGCACACCCACTCAAATTATACCCAAGGTCTCCCCAAATCAACGAGGTGCATAGTGACCTGCCCCGTTGAGAAGGATATGAACTGTGAGGTTTGGACCCAGCAAACTGCCTTTATGCAAAAGGAATTGTCATACCCCTTAAAGAGCATAAGATCTTCACCCAACTAAAAATTTGTAAAACATTCAGCAAACTCAAAAAACATAAGAGCACTTCACATACTATAGAACTTTGGACAGCAATCAACCGAAGCTCATCAAAGTCTTTTGGCACACTCACGAGAATTAGATTGACCCACCAATATGAATCACCGATGGCTAAGTTGTCAAAACCAAACCATGAAACTACAATTTAGTGCTTAGTGGTTGAGTTCATTTTGGTTTCAGTTCAAAGTTCAAAAAGGGATTGGGTTTGAATTGGTTTAATTTCCTAACATATTGAATTACAGTTGCAGTTTATCCAGCTCAAACTGCATTTTCAACAGACGTATAAAAATACTATACCACACTATCATAATATTGAATTGATAAATAATTTATTGTTATACTGTATATACCCAGTTGAACATTTCAGCTCTGTCAATGCAATTGCCTAGTTTGAGCCCCCCAAACGAACTGTTACCAATTGTTATGTGCCAATGGTTTCTAGGACGTGCGTTTATATACAAATGAACTGATGCAAATAATAAGTGCTATTAAAATGTAGCCCATTGGCAACATTAAACTTAAAGTTTCCGAGGTTACATACAGATACTCAAGATCAGTTATCTCTTCAACCTACATACGGTTTCTTGGTACTAAATAACACATCCAAACCATACCATACATATTCTTTTTAGCTACTAAATATGTCAGCACCTACAAAATGATTTTTCGAACAGAGATGGAAATTCAGAACCAACCTGTGTGGATGTACTTCAATGCTCGTAGAAGTTGGTACAGAAAGAATTGATAATGTTCAGGGGTCAAGTCATCATTCGCCTTGATGACTTGGTGAAGATCTGACTCCATCAGCTCAAAAACAACATAAATGTCTTTGAAATCTCGTGGAGATGGTGGAAGCATAATATGTTTAATTTCTACAATGTCGGGATGTCGTAGAAGGCGCAGTAATTTTACTTCACGCAGAATTCGAGTGGCATCTGATACGTGCTCAAATATGTCATTGATTCTTTTGATGGCTACTTTCTCACCAGTATGTGTGTCCAAAGCAGAGCAAACAATGCCATAGCTACCCTTTCCGATAATCTCTAGGATCATATAACGACTAGCATCACCATATTCAGTGAAAAACTCGGTTTCTACAGTACCCTGTATGATAGCATTGATTAGATATGTCCAAATCCAAGGAAGAAATATATAGCAAATGCAGTACAAATGAAACCATATCAAGTAAAAAGTTTGCATTTTCTACACTAGCATCCATGATGGGATTGAGCTAGAGGTTCCCAAACCAAAGAAAGAATAGGGTGTCAAAACGCATTCTACAGGCAACCATATTTACTACATATAGCCCTATATCATTGCGAATGAAATGAAGAGCTATATGCAATTGAAAAGAGTTTGCATTTGGCTCCTAGTACAGTAGCATCGTTCAGAGATTCTCATGTCTCGTCACATTGTATTGCATTCCAAATTGTAAAAAGTCTACATTAAGTAAACAGCTTGGCCTCTTCTAAATGATAGCATCGGCTGGCTAAATGATTCTAAATAAAGCAGAGATCAATATATTGAATGCATCACAGTTTACAAAAGATCTAGAAGGCATTGTACCTTGTTGGTCCTCTGCTCAGCTGGTTTCATTGTGTTCTATTTGAGGGAATTCCAACCTGAAATCATGTACTTATCTAAACCTGCCCTCTTCTAGCAGGATAAAACCACTTTAGATCTCCACTTGGAATCACTTACAATCACTGAAACGACGATCACTTTATATCGATACCTGAAAAAAAAAACACTAGAAATTGTAAAATTCCCAAAGAAGGCTCAAAACATGCAATTGTTGACATTTTTTGCTCCACTCTCGCATCAATATAACATAAACATATTCAGTTTATTGCTTTACCCAGATGTCTGTTTCAAGAAAAAAACAAGACAACCAATTTAGATAGCAATTGACTAGATTAGATTGTCTGTTGTTCCATTAGCATGCCCAATAAACAGGACTAGGGATATCATCAATTGCACGCTTCTATTACACCGAAATATTCTTACATGTATCTTATTTATCTCACCATATTGATCCATTCGCATCCCCAACCAGCACCAGAATTAGGCTCTCTCTCTCTCTCTCTCCACATTCCCAATGAGCACTAGAACTAGGCATGTCATCAAAATTTACTCTGCAATTGCATTGACAAATCCTTCCATATATCTTGCTAAATGAGAGATAAATGCATTGCCTTGATACATTCACATTCCCAGCAAGCAGCAAACTTAAGATTTCTATCCAATTCCGCTTGGCAATTGCATTAAAATCCTTCGATGCAATACATCTCAATGAATTGCCACAAAAACTACTTTCTTCTGCACAGAAACCAAAAACACTTCTAGATTGCAGAGAAAGCATTTTTCTTTGTTTAAATTATCTCTTCTCAGAAGATAACCGTCTCCATTAGCATCTTAGTGAAAACGTTGGAAAACGACTCTTGTTTTCTTCCACGTCCGTCTTTCCCATACAGCCATCCTTTGCCTTGATAAATTGAACGGGACCTATCCTTTCAGAAACAAATGGTCCTCTTTCAGTTACCAACTCAGTGAGTGCAGAAACTCTAGATCATCGTATTTCCATGGTAGTAATGGTTGATGTTCCTTATTTGGACGCAGAAATCAATCAAGTTTCTGCGAGAAGAATAGCCTCCTTCCGTCAACATATAAAATCCTAATTCATCATATTTCTGTGTGCGGAAACTTACCTTCCTTCCCATCGCATTCTCAGGAAATTCGGAACCCACAATCTATGACATTCCCTGGCAAATTTGGAAACCCTAACGTTTTCATCCATCACATCACACTCCTCTTCCGATTGAATTTTGGAGACCCTAATCCACCATCATTATATGAATATGTTTTTTTTTTAAGTTCTTGATCAAAATCAATCCTTCTGGAATCTACGCAGGAGGATCTGGCCTCATTTATATGAAGAGAAAAATGTGGGATTTTGCAGAAGGGCCCAGTGCTAAATTGCAGGGTTCCTTTTTGTTCACAAACCACGCCCTTCCCTGTAGAGGAATGGAGGAGAAACGGAGGGTAGGCAGCGAGGGGAAGGAGAATTGCGCTTGAATCAGAGGAAAAAGGTGCGAGCAACACAAGGAAGATTGAGTGGGAACGTGTCCCGTGCAAGCAAAGGGAAGAAGAAAGGGGGGAGGGGAGGGGAGGGAAGCGGGGGTAGGGGATAGCCTCGTTTCTAGAACGGCGATGGCGAAATTAGGGTTACCCAAAAGAGAAAGAAACGCACAGAAAGAGAGAGAGAGAGAGAGAGAGTAGATACCTTGAATCTGGTGAGGAAGTGCGAGTGGGAGATGGCAGAGAGAATCGAAGTAGCCGTTGGAGAAGAGCCCCAGGGCAAGGGGAGAGGGGAGAGAGAGGAGGAGACGGTGTGTGTTTGTGTGTGTCTTCAGAATCGCCCACAGAGATCGGAGGCCATCGCCGAAGAAGACATGGAGCTCAAAGAAGCAGGGGCATGTGCGCAGATGCATGAATCACAGCTTCAGAAGGAAAGGCACCAAGGAAGAAGAAGAAGAAGAAATGGAAATGGAATGAAGAAGAAGAAGAAGAAGAAATGGATATGGAGAAGAAGAAGAAGAAGAAGAAGAAGAAGAAGAAATGGATATGGAGGAGAAGAAGAAGAAGAAATGGATATGGAGTGAAGAAGAAGAGGAAGAGGAAGAAGAAGAAGAAAGAAATGGAAATGGAGTGAAGAAGAAGATGAAGAAAGAAGAAGAAGAAGAAGAAGAAGATGCAATGAGGGCCAGAGCTTAGGCTTTTGGAGATATATCCAACACATGTACAATACTACTACACACCACTTTCTCTCATTTAATAAAAAAAATCAAACCAAATGCATGTGTCATGTGTGTTAGATAGATGGATGGATGGATGATGATGATGGTGGTGGTAGTGATGATGATGGTGGTGGTAGTGATGATGATGGTGGTGGTGATGGTGGTGGTGATGGTGATGATGGTGATTGTGGTGGTGATGGTGATGGTGATGATGGTGATGGTGATGATTGTGAAGATGATGATGGTGGTGATGATGGTGATGATGATGATGGTGATGGTGATGATTATGAAGATGATGATGGTGGTGATGATGGTGATGGTGATGATGATGATGATGGTGGTGGTGGTGGTGGTGGTGGTGGTGGTGGTGGTGGCGGTGGTGATGATGATGATGGTGAGGATGATGATGGTGATGATGATGATGGTGGTGATGGTGATTATGGTGGTGATGGTGGAAATGGTGATGATGGTGGTGGTGGTGATGATGATGGTGATGATGGTGATGATGGTGATGATGGTGATGGTGGTGATG